>CM062809.1:150151965-150403337 GCA_031772625.1 Pinus tabuliformis | reverse complement strand
GTTTGGACTGCCTATTTTGTAGTGCTTAGTTTAGGAGTTGTTCAAACAGCTCCTAGGATGGTGAGCTCGACCCCTAGAGGTGGAAGGGGTTAGATCACCTATATTATGTACTTTCATGCTCATTTTCATGGTTGGACTCTTGAGGGAGAAGCTCCTATTGTATATTTTACTTATATCTCTGCAATTTTGAAAAGGAAGACCAGGTTTTGCAGACATCATTGGGATTCTTGTGGACTTCTGGTTTGATGGTGTGTTCTCTTATTGTAATTGTAAGTGTGTTTATGTGTTCCATCTCTTTCTTTACTGCAACTTATTAAACAAATGAAGTGATAAAGTTTGAATTCATGCTTGCCATGCTCAGCTTTCAAATTTGTTTAATGTTTATGTTTTCCACTATCTAGAGAGGATTCAAAGTCATTGTTTGCCCTCTTTAGCTTCTCTTTTTCTTCCTTGATCATCCATCTCAGCTAAAGGCATCAGCACAAACTCCTACCTCGCCCCAAAGACCCACCTGCAAAACCTGAGCTCAATCCCCGCACCCTGAATTGCACTCCCTCCAATTGCCACCAAAAACCCCAAAAACTTTAAATCAACCTTTTAATCAGTTTACTAGCCCAATATCAGTGTTACTTTTGATTGGTCATCTCATCCCATTGAAAATTTGCCGAGATAGACCGGAGAGAGCCTTCTCATACCCCGTAGGGCTAGCTACGAGGTGAAATGGTTTGATGTAGCTTTGAGATTTGCCTTTTCAGCCTGAGGTGAAATTTCAAACGCTAACAGAACCCACTCAAATGTGTCTTCTGCATCGAAGTGGGACGATTGCTGGGATTTGTAGTTTCAAAAGCTGGCATTCGCGTCGATCCCTCGAAGGTCGAAGCTATCATCAAATTGCCTCCTCCTTCGAGTTTGCGCCAACTCCAAAGTTTGCAAGGGAAAGCAAACTTTTTACGCCGATTCATTCCTAACCACGCCGAGATTACCAAGGGTTTTACCCGGTTGTTGAAACAAAATGCTCAATTCTCTTGGGATGAGATAGATCAGAAATATTTTGATGCGCTAAAGCACGCGTTGACCCATGCACCGTTGCTGCATCCTCCCAACTACAACCAGGATTACTTTTGTACCTCGCCGCCGCTCATTCCACCATTGGAATGGTCTTAGTACAGGAAGATGAATTCGAAACGGAACATGTGATATATTATCTTAGTAGGACATTAAATCCCACTGAGCTAAAATATTCGCATGTGGAGAAATTGGCCCTGGCAGCTGTTCAGGCTGTCCAACGTTTTCGTCATTACATTCTTCTCCGTAAAACTACAGTCATTTCGGATTGCAACCCTATAATCTATATTTTGACTAAACAATTGCTAGGGGGCAAGTACTCTAAATGGATTGTTATCTTGCAAGAGTTCGACTTAGAGTTTGAAAAATCTGAGTCTAAGAAATCTTTAGTTTTTGCGGAATTGATGTGTGATTTCCCGTGTGCTGACACGGAAACTGTGGCAGAGGAACCCATTGCGGACGAATCTCTGTTTCTCATCAGCACTTTAGATTTGTGGTATGGGGATATAATTGTCTATCTCTAAACCCAATCCTTTCGGCCCGAAGCTTCAAATTCGGAACGCCGAAAAATTCGATTCCAGTCCCAACAATACAAAATTGTTGGAGATACTCTTTATCGTCGTGGGGCAGATTTGGTTTTTCGTCGTTGCTTAACTCATGAAGAGGCAGAAAGGGTTATGAATGACTATCATTCTGGAGCGTGTGACGGTCATATGTCTGGGTATGCCATAGCCCAGAAGGTGTTGCGTGCTGGCTACTTTTGGCCGTCCATGTTTAACGATTGTATCATTGCGGTCCGAAAATGCCACAACTGTCAAGTGTTTGATCGCAAGATGCGCGCACCACCTGCTCCTCTCCACCCTATAATTACCGTTGGTCCTTTTGCTAAATGGGGTATCGATTTTATTACATGTAACCCTCACTCGGCCGGGGGGCATGCGTATATCATCCTTGCGGTTGATTATTTTACTAAGTGGGCCGAGGTGATGCCTAAATTCGAGGCAGACGGTAAGACAGCTGTGATTTTCCTATTCAATCATATTATTGCTAGGTTTGGTGTCCCATAAGCGATAATCACTGACCATGGGCGCCATTTTCAAAACATTATGATGACAAAACTTACAAGCCAGCTTGGTTTGCGTCATGATAGTTCTACTCCTTATTATCCCCAAGCAAACGGTTTGGTTGAGTCCATCAACAAATTTCTTGTTATCATGATCCGACGAATCATTGGTATTCACCGGTCGAATTGGCACAACATGTTATTTTCAGCGCTTTGGGCGTACCAAACCTCAGTAAAAACATCTACAGGGTTCACTCCTTTCCAACTAGTTTATGGTTTGGAAGCAGTGTTGCCCATTGAATGCGAAATCCCATCACTTCAAATGGCTATCGAATTACTTCCAGCTACTTCCGAAGAGGAGAAGCGTCTATTATACTTAGCTAAATTAGATGAGACTCGACATGACGCTGCATTGGCAATCGAGACTCACGCAAAAAGAATGAAAGCTAAGTATGATCGCAACGTGACCCCTCGTAATTTTTTGGAAGGAGACCTAGTGCTATTATATGATCAAGCTAATGATAAATTAGGTGCTGGAAAATTCGTTCCTATGTGGCATGGGCCCTACATTGTCAAGCGAAAGCTAGCAAAAGGGGCCTATGAGCTGGTAGATTTTGATGGGGACTCTTTGGGTAAGCCCAGAAATGGACTTTACCTAAAGAGGTATTATGCTTAAATGATGGGTATGGAGATTTAGTTAGGTTAGTTTTTCTTTCTAGCTGGTGTGTTTGTTAGTTTAGACAGTGTGCTTAGCTTAGAAAGTGTGTTTTTCGTCGTTATTCTGGCTTATCTTGGTTTTACTCTTGATATTGCAGATGTCGACGCCTCTCCAAACGTACATTGGATTTGCTGATGGTGCTTGTCGTAGTACACGGAATATCTCTTCCGCAGCTTGGGTTATCTATTCGCCCTCTGACGAGTTAGTTTCTATGCATGGGGTGAGCCTCGGTCAAACAACAAATAACATTGCAGAATACAGTGCAGTGATTGAGTTATTATCTGAATCTATTTCATTCGGGATTCGGAGTTTGATAGTGAGGTTAGATTCTGAACTCGTTGTATTACAGCTTAATAGAGTATATTCCATTAGAAATCCAGTGTTATTAAGGTTATTTTTGAGAGTGCGCCTCTTGGAACGTGAATTTGATTACATTGAATATCAGCATATTCCAAGGTCATTAAATACATTAGCAGATGCAATTGCTTCTCGAGTGTTGGACAGACATTTGCGATAATCATAAAAGTAAATTTAAAAAAAAAAACATTTCATCATACATGTTTAACAAGATAAACCGGTAATAATGATATATATATAGATAGGAGTGTGTCAAAAATATACATCGTCTTCGATCATAGGTTGAAAAACACCTTATGATCGACAAAAATGATAAGTACAAAAAACCAAAAATGTCACATGTGTCTACAAAAAGTGACTAGCCAATCACTGGTGGTGCTCTCTATACCAGACCACTGCCTGCGCTACCCTACACAGGAACCTCCTGAAAGGTCCTAGAACTGCGACCACATAGCGCTGAAGTTGGATAGGAATATCGTCTATAGTCGTCTCGGGTATGTCCACCGTGAGACGCTCTAGGTCCTATTCCAGCTCGGCTAAGGTCTCTGCAGCCGCATCCTGTGGGGCCGATGCTGGTGCAGCTGGTACTCTTCTCTCGAATGGTCGGAGATTGGCCGGACGCTGTGGACCTACATCTGCATTTTGAAATTTGTCACTGTCAGTTTTGAGACGATATAAAAACAAAACAAAAAAAAGTAAATAATTTAAAAACTTGTGAAAAATGAAGTACCTCTATCGTCCCATTGTTCTCCCTGTAGAAGAACCATGTCCGGATCACCGCGAAAATCTACTCCGGCATAAGGAAAGTCCTGAATTGCAAAGACCTGGTCCTCCAACCAGTGAAAGTATCCCGCAAGAAATCGAACAACTCCCGCTCCCTCATCAGGATGCCGGGCCATCACCGCAACCCATCGCATCAACTTTGGCTCCTGAGGAGGCCCAGCTGCAACAGTGAGATGCTGTGGGATCAGCATCGGAACCCTCTCTAGGGCAAAGCTCACAACTAGAGGCCCATACCCAAAGGTCTTTAATTGCCCGTTCTTTGCCCTAGTCAGTTGGCCCTTCATATTGGCCAACACAGCGTCACACCAATTGAAAATGGTGCCTTGGTAGCAATCTATCGCCATCCGCATTTGGGACCCGGTGGCAATATGCAAGGCGGTTGCGCCGCAGAGTCTGGTAACTGTAAAGGCAATTACCATAAGTTCAGGCAGGGATATGTATTTGATTTCTATCCCTTTCTCCTGGTTCTGATTGTTGCACCACTCTAGCCGGAGGCTAGCAAGGGATTGGCCACCCGGCCTAGTCCCGGACAGGGTCAGTTGCTTGCCCCTATTAGGCAAGCCAGTGAGAAAATATATGTCTGAGGGCTCTATCTCGAGCTGGTGCCCTCCGATGTAGAAGCATTGATCCTGAACATTTCACCTTTCAACCAGCCATTCTAAGAATCGCACCTGGGCCCTCATGCCAGGTATGGCCCAGTATTTGTAGAGATCGCATGCCTTCAAAGTATCAATGGAGGGTTGATGATCTATTGCGGCCAAATCGACATCTTCGTGTTCTCTTTCGCGCCAATCAAGCATGGTGGGCAATCTACACACCAGAAAACATTCATTAGAATTCATTAAATCAAAAATTGATGGTTTAATTTTGAGATTTAGGGTTTTGAATTCACTTTGCGCGGAGTACGCACCCCGCGTTCAGAAAACATAGCGTGGGGACGCAGCTGTTCTGAAGGTAGGCTGCGTACTCCGGCCATTTTCCCATTAACGAAAATGTTGGGGTACGCAGGTCGCCCATGGGGCACCTGCGTACCTGAAAGGCGGATCCTAAAACCCCAAAGCCCTCAAAAAATCAAGCTAGGGCTTAAAATGAAATTCTAAACGGATGAAAACAAAGAGGAGGATGTTGTGAAATACCTGAAAGAGACAGCACTCGATTCCGACGGTCGGATTCTCCGCAAAGTCCACGGGAAATTTCTTGCCAAAAGCCCTTTTCTCTCCCTCAATAGTAAAATGGTAAAAATGACATGGTAAAAAGTCTTTTTATAGGTTTTTTGGATAAATGAATGCTAAATTTGTTTATTTTTCACCATGGAAGGATATTTCTCAATGCATTTTTGCTTATCTTAAATAGGTATGAGTAATGTGTCGTTTTTTATGCAGGGCAATAGGACTTTCAGGGAAAATTATCATTTTTCACGAACCAAAACATCAGAGTCATGTTTTAAGCCCTTTTCTGACTCCTAAAACATGAAAAGATTGCCGAGCGTTTCTTTTACACTCGTTAAAACGGAATTAAAAGATGGTCCCCTTATAGCTCTTTTCTGACCGTAAAAACAAGAAAAGATTGCCGGGTTTTTGTCGTTTCAAACTCGATATGGAAATAAAACGACGTGTCCTTGATCGCTTTTTACTTTTCAGGTCAGAGGCACTAATCATGAAAGTACTCCTTGGTCGCAAGACTAAGCGGTTCTCTCAAGTATTATTTTATACTTTTTCGGGCTTGGAAGACACAACTTTACGAAAAAATTCAACCTAGAGTCTTCTTAAGTTTTTTCAGACTCTCTAAAAATGAAAAACGCCGAGTTTCTCCTATACTGGACTTGTTAAAATTTCACAGTAAAGGACCTGTTCGATTACAAACAGGAACGGACCACTCCTTCTTAGGGTTCGAATCAAAACTAAGTTGGACTCATCCGAAGGATGAGCTTATAATCAAGCATATGTTATCCTCCTCAAGCTTGTAAAAAATAAAGAGGTACTTGCCAGAAATGGTGGGGAAAAGAGAGAAAAATGAGCCCATTTGTTATCCTTTGTCTCAGAAGAAGCCTTATTACCACTCTTGAACACGACACTTTTCATTCACCTGGGTTGGGAAATCCTTTGCCTCACAGTTGATCAAACCACATTGAAAGTCTTTAGCTGGGTATTAACTTTGGGTCAAATGTCACCAAGCCATCTGTCGTGTCGTTATGTGTTCAAGAGGTCTCTGCAATAAACATTCATCTGCAAAATACTTGTCATCCATTTTAACCATCCCTGAGTCAGTCCTTACAGCTACATTTCTTCAACTTGATCTATGATTTCGTGTTGTGGGCTTGCCTACAACGGGTCGCTTTCTATCGACATCAGCACATTATCTAGAAAGATGACCTAGGAATCGTCAGTACCTTGGAGTCTGCATGCATCAATGGCAGGTTTCTCGCCTTCGACGACAATTTACATCATTGACTTTCGATCGAAGGATTCCGTGAAATGTTCAACATCAACTCATTCATTCACATCTCATGGATTGTACTGGGTACTTGAGAACCATTGACATCACTGGTGGTCTCTCTCACGCTTGTTAACAGTTTACATCATTGACTGGTAATCAAGTGGTTTCTACCATGTTCGACATCAACTCATTTATTTGCATGGATAGAATCGTACCTGTTCGGGAAGTAGAAATGAAGACCCTGGATCTAGTTTCCACCATCCAGGATGCGAGGAGTTTTGTATTCATTATACAGTAGACTAATCATAAACAGATGGCTGCGTCCATACTGTGTCTACAAAAGTCTATGATTATGATGTACTACAGAATCATTCCTGTATCAGAGCAGTAGATAGTCAATTAGTTAAAGTTTTCAATCTGAGTATGGGAATGCCTACCTCAGCGATGATATGATCATATATATGTATTTTGTGTTGAATACTTGCAGGTTCCGACTGGGCTCTCCACAAGATAATCCTTGAAATGATAAAGTACTTCACCCTTCCTAGATGATATGAAACCCTTATCTACTACAGGATTCGCACTTTAGGGGGCAATCTGTTACACTAAAATTTGTCACCATGACTATTTGCAGTTAGTATGGCTCCATCAACTGTCATACTATCCTCCTTGGCAAGCCTCATACCTCTGTTCTCCATGTCAAACTCCAAGAAAGAGAGAAAGTCATTAAAAATCTATATATCTCTGGGTATGCAGTTTCTCTTAGCCTTACCTGCGTGTACACACTCCAAGTTCACAATACCTGCGTACTTGTACGCTCTGTATGTAAAGCAATGGGTGCGTACTCCTGTTAAGGTCAAAAGGCGCAAGTTTCACTCCAAAAAAGTTACTTGTGGTCATTTCTAGAGTATTCTAGAAGCTTGTTTGACGTGTATGAAGCGCCTCCAGGTGGTTCATGTATCCATACCAAAGAGGAACTTATCCCATCAAGAGGGGAGCTATCCCATCCAAAGAGGGGCTTATCCCATTGATGGTGGACCTGAATAACTTCCTCTAGAGCACTATAAATACAGGCATTGGGCAGAGGGAGGAGAGGTTGAAAGCTGAACATTCCTAAGGGTAGATGCTGCTGGAATTGGACTCCCTTGTAAAGCTTGAGAGGAGAGATTCCCATCCTTTCCTAGCCTTATTTGAGAGTGGGTGAGCTGATCAAAGTAAAGGAAAACTCTTGTTGGACCCTAGGAGGGACTTGCACAACACCAAGGCTCAGGTTGTAATGGTTCCTTTTGTTACCTTTTAATGCAAATGAACTTATTTTTCTCAACAGATTGTTATTCATGGTTTGTTTCATATACTCCTTGGTCTATATGATAGATATGTATTGTTTTATGAGTATATCAGGTGCTATTTAATCTTTTGGCTTGTTAGTGAATGCAGGTTTCGAAGAGAAAGAGGAGCTCATCCGGATCGGCGAGGCTGGACTACTACAAAGCGTTGGACTAAAGGTATGTTAAAGATCCCCTGATTACTTGTATTTGCAATACATGTTTAGAGAAAAGTAGGGTTTATTTGTTTTGTTTGTCACTAGAAAGCTCTTGCTTCTAGGGAGGTCGGTTGTGTCCGCACTGTTGACTCTTTCCGCATGACACGGTCTTTCCACAATTCCTTATGATAGTTATGAATGGGGTTTGGGTCCTGTGGAGTCCATTTCCAACCTAGAATGGGGTATTCATAATTGAAACAGATAGTGTCCAAAATATAGGCACTCATATAAAACGGGAGTATTACCCGGGTAGTCACAAACTTGTTTTTCCTATAATCAAGTATTTGGTTGGCCATTTTATAAAACAAAATGGTCGCCCAATCCATGACGTAAGAATTAACTGCAACCTACATTAAAGGTACCATATCTATAGAAAAGTTGGCAGAATCATGGACTCCAAAGAGTTTGCACATCATTGCACCCGCATAACAATAAGGAGATGCTAATGAGTCTACGAAGTACATACCCGATGATTAATTCTTGTGTTTGGTCGAAAAATGCCTCCACTATCTGATAGGGTCAAATTCGATGGCATTTTCTTTGTCGAAAGCCTCCAAAAATGCTTTGTTATATCGCTTCTACGGTTCAGGAAAATGGTACATTATTTTGATATCTTCTGCTCTAAATGACCCGAACATTCTCCCATCAGTCGTAAAGAAAGTTCTGTTTGTGACATTGATGCTTTCAATAACCCATCTAACCAAGTCATTATAGGGTAAAACCTTAGTGCAGGTTGTTATTCTATGAAGAAAGGATCTGGCCAAATCCTTAAGAGTATTCTTTGACTTGTCAGTGGAATCAGCTGTTGCCACTTCTTCTTCAATCTCTTCCGGATCTTTAGCTTCCAGCAAATTGTATATACTCTCCCATGAAGCTTTGCCTAGACTGAGGCAGGTAGTATCCGATATCAAGACCTTCTTCACTAGTTCCTCTTTGGCTACGACGGGGGCCTTTGGTTTCTTTGATTTCTTCATCATTTTAGCTGGATTCATCAACTCAGACTTGCTCTGCAAAAGAAACAAAAGAACGTAACAGAGAAAAAACCCGTTCAAAGCCAACACAGAATACAAAATATTAATGGTAATTCAAGCGTGATAAGCAATATGAACTCAAATATTACCACGGATGAAATCCTCGAAGGATTCAACCTTAACTGCTCAATTAATGACTTCCATAACCGCCAATCGTGATACTTAAATGTCATAATGATATGTCGCATCGCACATATTAGTAACAGTCTTTTAAAGTGGATCTCGTGACTTCCCAATCAGCGATTAGCGAAAATCGCATATCGCAGATCGGGAGGTCCAAACGTTAAGCTTTAGTTGTTTCCATACATAGCTCTGATTGCGATAAAAGTGAGTTATCATGGGGAAGCAGGATAATCAATAAATCCTTTGTTTTTCATTTATAATTGATTTAAGGTTTAAACCCGCAAACATTCGTTTAAACAACCTTTTATTGGAAAGTGTGCTTTTAATGAAATCGCATCGGCGATTGCCAATAGATAGTTATGTGTCTCATGCTCTCAGTGATGGCCAAGGTTAATTTTAGGGGCGAATAATAGCCCATTGGCGAAATTTAAGGCTTTTTATATTTTAATGGGGCGAATTTTTAATTAAAATAATATTTTTTTTTTTATATAATTAGCCCATATTTTATTTAAAAATTAATTTATTTTTTTATTTTAGCCCAGGGCGGATAAACTAACCGAATCGTATTTGATCAAAATAGCCCCATTTTGATATTTGCAGAACGGTATTTGATCAAAATCGCCCCCATTTTGATTTACAGTTTGGGTTTTCTGGTCTGGGAGTGGTTTGTGAGGGTCGATTTGGTCCCGGGAGTGGTTTGTGAGGGTTGATTTGGTCATGGGATGAGGGTCGATTTGGTCATGGGATGTTAGATTTATTTTGAAATGGAGGGCGGCTCCCTGTTTTGACGGATTCAGCCCGCTGTTTTGGTGTATATGGCTCCCTGGGTTCCTGTATAAAAATGGTTTTGAAATAGGTTTTTTCATCCTAGTTCACAAATCTAGCAGCAGCAGTTTTGGTGGGATATTCTTGCATTTTCAGATTTCAATCCGCTTATTCTTCTCTGGTTTCGGTATCCATTGTTTCTTGGATTTGAACGGCTCATGATTTCTTTTCTCAGGGATTGCAATTGCTTTCCGGAAGATGGGGTATACCTGTTCATGGTACTTCGTAATATTCATTTGTATTTGTTGATTTTATACTCATGGAACTTGTTTCTTATTTGCAGCGGTTTATAATTCACCAAGTACTCGGTATAACCCACGCATTCGTGTACAAACCAGTGTAGACGAAATAACACGAATATCTCCGATAGTCAGTCCATTTCCATCAGCCGGCCGGTGGGAGCGGTAAGTGTCTTTTGGTTTCTTTTATGTGATAGCTAGTTGATGTTCTGTTGATTGTTTATCGATGGTAGTCTAGTGGATTCAATCTCTCTAGTCAATGAGATGGTCTGATCAGATGTAAGTGATGATTTTAGAGTTGATGTAGGTTTGCTCTTTCAAACCAGCAGCACCCAGCCGGGATAGCCTTTCCTTAATGCTTCTTCTATGAAGTGCCAGGACACAGATATAGGGTTGGTTTCAGGGCATAGGAAGTGAAGATATGAGATTGCATTACACGATCTAAAAGAGCGAAAGGCTTCCTAGTGGGCTCGGGTTCTTGGTATAGGTATAAGAAAGCCAGTAGAGCTAAATAGAGAATGGCTGGAACATAAGGTGGCGTGTCTGCTTGAACCACCTCCTATCTAGTAACATTTGCCTGCCGTTGTACTCAGTTCTTTAGTGCTCTCGTTCTCCTTTTGGACTAGTTTCCATTCTCCTCACATGCAAAGCATGCATTCACATAAAATTCACCAATTTTAAAAATAAAAGGTTACCTGGCCTCTTCTGATGCCTCCAACATCAAATTTTGTCTTCCTTCCATGCTTTAGGATGGTACTCCTTCTATTTCTTCTATTCTTATGACAACTATGAATGATTGTCCCTCTTGAAAATCCTTATCATCTGCATCTATACACATAGCATCAGTATCATAATCACCAAGCTCTTTAGCCCCATATGGTATATATTTAGTGTTACGAGCACTTCTAGCTAACCTCCCATGAGACTTTCATTTATTGTCTCATCGACATCCTCTTGTGTAGCTCCCTCTACTGTTATGATGCTTTTTCCACATATCTTCTATCAACAATCCATATGTTGATTTGAACTCTTTATGCAGTCCATGAACTCTCTGATAGTCTCTCTTCAACATCTTCCTCATCATCAAGGAAATTCTGCTCTGGTTCAAAATAGTCTATTCAATTCTTTAGCCTGGTGCTCTTTTTCGTCTTAGCTTTCTCGTGTTTCTTTAGCTTTAGGGCTTTTCTAGCTTTCTAAGGCTTCCTTAAAATCTTTTTCTGACAAGTAATTTGGCCTTCTTCCTTAGGTCCCATCTCTACCTTTGGTATTCTCTTTCAAGCCTCATTTTGACTATGTTGAATCTCTCCTTCAACTCATAAATCTCCTTTTCAATTTCTTCTTTACTCATGCCATTTTCCTTGGCATGCTTCTCCCTTTTGTTATGGCCTCTCTTTGAATTATGTCCATCAGTAGCCATCTTCTTTCCTCCTTTCTTGTGAGCTTTCTCTTGCTCATTGTGAGCTACACTCAAGCCCCTTTAACAATTCTTCTCCATCACTTGTTACCCAATATCTCACCCACTTCACCTCAACCTAGGCTTTTGGTATTCCTCTGGTTCCCTCCTCTGGAACCCACTTGAGCATGCTCTGGTCTTCTATGGCTTCTACACTTTTCTCACCTTTTGAGAACTCCACTTGTTCTCTTCTCTTTGAGGACCTCAGCTAGAAACCTTCTATGTTTTGTTTTGTAGCCTATTTGTCGTAAGTTTCTTGCCATACACTTTAAGAACTTTATGGTCCTCTGTTACCACTCCTTCTACTATTACCACTGTAAGGATTAACTCCTTGTATACATTTAAAAAAAAATACAAACCAGTTACCTACTAGTTCCTTAACCTCTGAGGTCTCAATATCTCAGTTCTTCCTAGCTCTACACTTGGTTGGTACTTCTTTAATATGCTCCAATCTCTTTCTCTCCTCACTTTTTTTCTTAGGTTCCTCTTGCCCAAAATTTTCCTGGTTTCTTTTTCTGTCTCAACTTTGATGTCTCTTCTTCACGAGCAAGCTTGAGGTTTGGCAGTCTCAGAATTCAGTCATACATTTTAAGGACAGAGTTAACTGCATATATTTTAATACAAAGAGCTTGGGGCTGGCCACAAGGTGAGGATGCACAGGAGACATGAGCTGCATTGTAACCAGATATGTCAAAATAGAAACTGAGCAACCATTTGAAGCTGGTTTTTCATTTGTGTTTCCAAAGTAAACATGGTGGCCATTGTGTGTTGAGTGAATTGAAATTATCCTTGTTTGAAGAGTCTTGGATGGTTTGAATATTTCTCTCTGTGGGAAGAAAATAAAATCTGTGTAAGAGTTATATAGTGTTTCCTCTATATGAAAGATGCTGCCTATAGTCATTAATGCTTAATGGTGAATTCTCATGTATAGCTATGATTGTTCCACTCAAAATTTTATTATCCATTGGTAATTGATAAATGCCAACATCTCTCTATTCTCCACCATTCATTTTTCTTTGAAGTTGAAGATATAAGGTTGCCATTAATTAACTGTTACAATTAGTTAGTAGGTTTCCTAATTTCTTTCCACAGAGCAGCAAAGTTAGAAGCCCGAGACCGTTGGTATCCCATACCCACTGCACGCTAAGGAATGCACTTTTGTGAGGCCATATGCCTCAAATCTATTTATCCCTAGTGAGGCCATCCACTGTCTCTGGTTGTTCTTTGAGCCTATATGCATGCCGTACAACCGTTGCTTGGTAGGCATCTTCCTCATCCCTGAGTGCATAGGATTGGTGGCTGGGTGTTGTTTCAACTTCAATTTGTTGGACAGTGGACTAAGGTAGTTCATTATAGATTGGTCAGGAGGAATCACACCAGTATTTAATTGTTTTCTTTGGCAAAGCATTGATATGAAGATGTTTGTCTTACTCTCACATTCCGGACAGTCATCTCTTATAATTCAATTAAGACTATCTCTCATATGTTTAAATAATAAACCATATTTAATTGTTTTCTTTGGCAAAGAATTAATATGAAGATGTTTGTCTTACTCTCACATTCCGGGACAGTCATCTCTTATATTTCAATTAAGACTCTCTCATATGTTTAAATAATAAACCATTTCATATACATGATTTGTTTAACTGCCAACTCATATGTGTGGTTGAATTGGTTTTTAATGAAGATGTTTGTCTTACTCTCACATTCCGGGACAGTCATCTCTTATATTTCAATTAAGACTATCTCTCATATGTTTAAATGATAAACCATTTCACATACATGATTTGTTTAACTGCCAACTCATATATGTGTGGTTGAATTGGTATTTAAGTGAAGGGATTTGAGATAAGTATAGGAAATTGAGAAGAGAAAGATATTCCATGGCATTTAGCATTGTGGTTTTGTCATATTCATTTCCTCATGAAGCCAACTCATTTATATATATTAATTTGTGGCTATCTCTAGAGTAGCAGCCCTCTCTCCTATGTTTAAGGAGTAACCATTTCATAAATGGTTTTAACTGATTGCCTTATGTATGTTTTAATAAGTGGTAGTCGATTTGAGTTGGAGTATAAGTTGGCTTGGTTATAAGCACAGGAAAGCTGGAAGGATGGGGGCATTGAATGAGACACACCACACCATTCCATTGTGAAGGCATTGCGATCATATGCCATTTACAGGTTCATTGAGATCAGTTCATTGGTTATCCAAACACTGAAAAGCAAGCTGGCTCCACTGAGAGTAGATTTATAAACCTTGTGCATAGGCAGTTTGGTGGTTCATGTTTAAGCCCAACAATCTCGACCAATAGCTGGCACCATTGGCTGGGTGGTTTACCCAAAGCATTGGACTTTTGGGATACAATTCATCAAACAAGCCACTACAATAAGAAGTGAATGCACACACAGGACCATGACAGTGTCTCAGACTTGATCATCTTGATAGATCTAGTTCAATTGGATATCAACATGTAGAGGAGTTGCACCAAAGACAAGGTTCTCAGTGATAGAGAAATTGCCAAAGTCCTGGATATTATTGGCATTGTCAACGGGTTGCTTGTGTGTAAGTTATACCAGAAAACAGGCCATCTCACCAATCCTGAATAGTTTTGCAGAGTAGTTTGCACTCAGAACTGGTTTTTTGTGTGTAGGTGAACCAAGAATAGCAAGCTTGGATCCATACTGAAGACAGGGGTCTCAGCATAAGACTGAGAATAGAGAACAAATTTAAATTTCCACAGAGGATCCATGTTGGTAAAGTGAGTGGGATATAAGTCCCTCTTTTAGGGATCAAACAATTGACTTGTTCTTTACACATAAAGGCACATATTCAGAAAAAATCATATTTTATTTTCACACATTGGTATTTCAAGCACAATACAAGAAATGTTGTTGAAGTAACATAGTTCTCAACCAGATTCTTTAGTCGAACTGTTCACCTCTGTATGTCCTGGTGTGAAGATAAGATCAAATTCTGAAAAGATACTCCAGGGACCTTGGCCTTCTAGAATCAGTTCAACGTCTGCAGTAGGAAGTTTTATCTGGTACACATACAATCATGGATTAAAGATTTTAAAAGACGGAAATGCTTTTAAGAATGAAGAGGTTATAACTTATTCTATACCTTAATATTTCCAGTTGAAGTCAGGCAACTCCCCGTTATATTTCATGTTAACTTTCAACGTAAAAAGTTAAAAGGTACATTGTTGCTTAGTATATTCTTAACAGTTATAACTTTTTTATGTTCAAAAACACAAGAGACAACAGTTTTGAGAACTCCACTTGTTCTCTTCTCTTTGAGGACCTCAGCTAGAAACCTTCTATGTTTTGTTTTGTAGCCTATTTGTCGTAAGTTTCTTGCCATACACTTTAAGAACTTTATTGGTCCTCTGTTACCACTCCTTCTACTATTACCACTGTAAGGATTAACTCCTTGTATACATTTAAAAAAAAATACACACCAGTTACCTACTAGTTCCTTAACCTCTGAGGTCTCAATATCTCAGTTCTTCCTAGCTCTACACTTGGTTGGTACTTCTTTAATATGCTCCAATCCTGTATTCTGTTCTCAATCTCTTTCTCTCCTCACTTTTTTTCTTAGGTTCCTCTTGCCCAAAATTTTCTTGGTTTCTTTGTCTCAACTTTGATGTCTCTTCTTCACGAGCAAGCTTGAGGTTTGGCAGTCTCAGAATTCAGTCATACATTTTAAGGACAGAGTTAACTGCATATATTTTATGTTAAAAAACACAAGAGACAACAGTTTTGAGAACTCCACTTGTTCTCTTCTCTTTGAGGACCTCAGCTAGAAACCTTCTATGTTTTGTTTTGTAGCCTATTTGTCGTAAGTTTCTTGCCATACACTTTAAGAACTTTATTGGTCCTCTGTTACCACTCCTTCTACTATTACCACTGTAAGGATTAACTCCTTGTATACATTTAAAAAAAAATACAAACCAGTTACCTACTAGTTCCTTAACCTCTGAGGTCTCAATATCTCAGTTCTTCCTAGCTCTACACTTGGTTGGTACTTCTTTAATATGCTCCAATCCTGTATTCCGTTCTCAATCTCTTTCTCTCCTCACTTTTTTTCTTAGGTTCCTCTTGCCCAAAATTTTCTTGGTTTCTTTGTCTCAACTTTGATGTCTCTTCTTCACGAGCAATCTTATAAATCTTTTTGGTTCACTGCAGAAACCTCCTCAATCACTTGTCAATCCCCAAGAGCATCAATATTGCTCTAGTACCACTTAATGCATACCTTTTGGCTACTCTCATATTTCCATCATTCAACGTAGTCCATCTCATTCATTCACCTTCCCATTTTTGGCTCTTCCGGTCCCTTTTTCTAGCAGCCTTAACTGTGGAACTTTACGTTATGACCCACTAGTCAATTGCTCTATTCCTTTGACCTTTGACATAACAAACAATCTTGATTTTCCCAGATTTTCCACAAGTTCTTTCTCACAGTGACTATACTCGCCCCTGTCTTGCGTTCTAAACCTCCCTACTACCTTCAACACAACCACCCTTAATAAATATCTTCGCATAACCCACTTAGTTGTTCTAGGTCACTAGACAGTTCTCAACCTCCTTAGTTGAAGATTTGTTCCCACTGTGCCTTGAAACCTCACAGAATCTGCTTAAAGTGTGTAATAATTCTCCCAGGCCAAACTTGAAGTCAACACACACACCTGTCTCCTAGTATTTGAAAGCACTCAATCTCAATAATAAAGGTGCTTAGGCCTAACTTTACTCATATTACACTTGAGGTACTTGAAGCGGCAGCAGCTCTCTTCTCAAGCGGTATGTGTTCTAGTTCTCAAGTGTAATATGAGTAAATTTAGAATGTACTGCCGTTTGACAATACTTGTAAGCACTTTGAAGCAAATGTGGCCTGAATGCTGTTTGAAACTGGAGATACTGATGACCTCAATGATGTGAAAAATTGGAGATACCGTATGGCCTCAATGGTGTTTGTAATGAAAATCTGGATTGAACACAGTGTCTGTATAGACTGTTGTATAGACTGTAGTCTAATTATGTATAGACTGTTGGTCTTAAGAGCATGCGATCATTGATCAAGCCATCATGACCCATGCAGCTTTGAAGGGATAAAAGGAAGACGTGTTGAAGCCAATGCTGCCATTGGAGTTTGATTCTTGAATATCATGGAGATTAAGAAGAATTATGTTCCATGCTCAAGGTTAATTACAGTAACGTTTAATGTGCTTACTCTACAAATGAATTTGAACAAGTTTTTCATGGAAACCTTTCGAAAAGAGAAAAAAGACCTTGCATTATAGTTTATTGGTGGATTCCTATATTTTCTTGGTTGTTGTTACATGTTGACTATTGGAAGATCTGTTTATATTACTGAGAATCTTTCACCTGAAAATGGAGCAGTAAAGGACATATTAACTGTTATACGCTTTTGATTTTTCTGCCTTTGAGAACCTTGTGAGTTGTATGTCATTGAAGGGTGACTTGGTTTGAATAGTTAGCTTTGGAGAGCAGTTAGAGGAAGAAATAACTCAAACCCAAACTCAACAATGGAATTTTTATCAATGTGTCCATTCCAATAGATTATTATTCTAAATCTGGATGATGTGGCAACAATAATTATATATTTTTTGGAATGTACCTCAGTGAATGATCACCTTTTGTAATATTTTAAGTGCCGCTACATAGAGATGTTATTTCTATGCTTAATTAATTGCATTGATGTGCCATAGAGCAATGCAATGCATCTGGATACTTGAAGTCTTGGAATTGCAGAGCAGCATTTGCTTGATTCCTTGGTAGCTGTTTGAAGATCCTAACCAAACTGATGTTTCTTTCAGAATTGTGGTTCTTTGTCATAGTAGTATAGTACGTTGTTCCTGAGATTACCTTTGGTTCTGTTCTGAGATCTGTAGAGAATTGTTGAGCAAGGGGGAGGATAGCTTCATCTTAAAGCATCCCTCTACCCAATGTTAAGCTTGATGGGAAGAATTATCCTATCTTCAAGTGAAGGGTGCTAAACATATAATTGAAGAATTGATTGTTAAGACTTGTGGAGGGTAAGAAGACAAATTGCACTGTTGCTAAAGAATTAGTAAAGCTATAAGACAAATTGCACTGTTAATTATCTTAAACAGTGAGACATTTTATTATGATATTGATTTTAATATAATTATATTTGATCTGCTCTTTGTTTTTCTTCTAGTTGAAGATTGTTTTCAGCACTAAGCTTGTGACTAGATTTAGGGAATGGGAAGTATTGTCCTCTCGCAACGTTCCCAAATAAACACCTGTAGGTTTTATGGTTTAAATTAATTGTAGTGGTCACATTATTTGGCAGAGGTTTTTTATAAGAGGTTGGCTAGCCCCATATCATTCCAACTTGGTACATAGCACGGTGATGTGTCTCTGGAATCCTTGGGCATAGTTAGCGTGGAGAAAACACCTATAAAATCCCTCTTGTCTAAAGGGTGTAGATTTTGATATTTGGAGTCCCCTATTCATGAAAGGGTGGATAAATTTCTCCCTAGAATCTCTTACTATGCTGATACATATCTCTAGAGAACCACATGGGTTGCAGGGTGGAGGAATCTTTGCTTTGGAACCCCCACAGCAGCCACTGACTCAATACCTTACACCATGAGGATGGATGCCAGATTAGACCTCTGTAATCTCTATAGGTCTAGTAAATGGAAAAAATTACACAAGCTAGGGGGTGACAGTTACACAATTTCCAGCATGTCAATGGTTGGGAGAAGAATAGTTGATTTTATCCCAATACCCATCAATGAGATACATAGTGCTTAGTGCCTTATTAATTGTGATGTCCAAACTATGCATGGATTGATCACAACATACCCATCTATTTGTGATCCTCATATTGTTGTACTGAGTGTGGAACTTCTATTGGTCCTATTTTTTGGAAGTAGCTTTCTTGTACTCACTGTCTTCCTAACCAAGAAGATGAAAGATACTATGATTATAAATAAAGTTTTGTGTATATTGAAATCATTCCTCTTCATTAAATGATAATTACTCTAACTCCTTTCTTAGGAGATGGGAAGTAGCTAACTATGTGAGAAATTGTATAGAAAATCCTTACAGGACCTGGAAAAGTACACGATAAATTTACCAATAGCCTATTTCATCTTTGCAGCAATGCCCATCGCACAAAGCCTCAATTGTGCCGAATTCACATTATCCATGTGAAAGGAAAAGAAGGAAAAATTGAGTTCATAAAATGGGTGCTTCTTCTTAATCTAAACCATACATCATCGTCATTGTTGCCATGAAACGTTTCATGGCCTCTTTTGCACTTCGATGACTTTTTATTGTTTTCTCAATATCGTACCATTTTGGATCGAGGGGTCATAATATCAATTACATGCATCTATCTTTGTAACCACATGGAATATTGTTTTAATGTATTCTTATCTGTTTCTTCTAGAGGTTACAGTATACATGCAAGTATGCATGTTACTGCAAGGATTCATCCTTGTAACATCTATTAGTGACTCACAATTTCTAACCATATATACCTAAAATTACATGTTCAAAAACCTATTAGAGTCTGTGCCTATGGTAATATTCAATGTGTTCGAGTACGTACAATAGATTTGTTGTTTTATATTACATTAGCATCATATCTAATCTGTAGGTGATGGTAGCCATGAATAAACAATGAGTGGATGCAACCTTAAATTTTCCTTCTATTAGTTAGTGTGCATGTGTGCACGAGTTTTAGTAGGGTAAGGATAGGATAAGGTTATCTATGTCCTTAATCTCCATTCGAAGTAGATAGTAGATTGAAGGTAGTACAATTTTATTTTTAGAGTCTTTTATGTCTTGGAGTTTGACCTTTATTTATGGTGTAGATCCCAAGGCAATATGAACTCTTGGCTTGGAGTTCACCACATCATCATCTTGCAAATCCATATCTATGATTTAGATATAGTTTTGTATACCCCAATCTCGCTTTTTCATTTCTATAAAAGAAATGTGATGGTATGCATCAATAAAAAAGACTTAAAATTCAACAATTTAGTGGTTCTTATGTAGCAGACTTTCATGTGCAGAATTAATGATCATTAGTGATAGGTTTTGATAAGAAGCTGGTGATTTATGTTATTGTTTTCTACAATATGTGTTTATAAATTTATTGGATATATTTTTTACGAGAGGTTGTTTAGTTTAGGTTGTTTTGGTTTCCTGTAGTAATTATTTTCCAGTGTTGAATCTACTTTCCATGTTTAGATAATTTTTCACTAGTGATGTTCTATCAGATAGTACACACTCCAAATTCAATAGGTTGAAGCTATGGTGATAAGATGACATTTTTTAGGTCCAATTTTTTACCATAAAGTAGGTCGACGAGATAGCTGATTACAATAGTGTTAATACAATACCAAAAGATAAAGTAGCTCGTTCTTGAAGATAGGACACTGAAAGTAGACCCATATTTCGATAAACACTAGAACCCTACAACATGGAAGTATGTGCATTGTAATGAAGACCTATTTTTCTGTATTCACCATCGTTGTGTCACACGAATTCCCAAGCTAATATTTCTCACTAAGGGCTCACACTCAGTTTTTCCAGCAAACATGTGGTTACAAAACTTCCATTAACCATAACTGTGACCTATAGTCGAACCATGAGCAACTCCATGGTATGCTTTTTCTCAAAAATATCTACATCCCATTCTATAAGTAAAATTCCCTACAAGCTTAGGTAGAGTAGCCTTGTCAATTTCAAGTACTACCCTAACTATATTCCCAATAGCTTTCAAGATATTTAGCTTCACATCCAATGGCATACCCAACAAGGAAATACTAAGGGATACTATAATGAATGCTCACTTTATCTTTGGTTCTTTTTAATGCAAAAATGATAAGCCCCTTTTAGTTTTTTTTTGGTGCCTCTTATAAATTCCCTCAATCAAGAATTGGAGTCTATTTTCATAGGAATTTCTAAATTATAAATGTAGGAGCCTTCTTTGGAGAGGATAATTCTTTCAAAATGCCTAATAGGAATTTCATTTGCATGTCTTTTCATACAAATTCATGTCCAAACATGTTCAAACCTTGGATCCAATGCCACCAAATCTTAGCTCTGAAAAATGCATCTAAGCTTGAAGTATGTCTTAGTTTTACTCTTATTATTTGATCTTTCAACTCCTTTGGAATCAAGATATTGATGCTGAAATACAAATAAAGGAGAAAGCCAGTTGTTAAAATCCAAGGGAAGATGTTGAAAAATACCAAAAAATATAATTGGGACATAGAGAGGTTACCCATAAATTATATTAGACTACTAAAATTAGATCATATCTAGGAGAATCATTTTTGTTATGATCCCATCGGTTTAAAATTGTACTCTTTGAATATCTTTTGTGATAGAGTTAACTTAGAAAGTATCAATGCTCAAGTTATTTCAAATAGTGTGCTCATATTTGGTTAAACACACTATTTTTATATTTTGGAACTCATTTATACCACTTGGTTTAGGTTTTCCACCCATGGATCAAATTCACAATGTGTTTTTTGATGAAGTGATTTGCAACTTTGCAAAAAAATATGAACCCTAAACCCATTATTTTGTCGGACTCGTGAGATCAACAGATATTTGTAAGCATCCTTCTACTATGATTCCATTATCAATAACTTTATTTGTTTGAGGATCGCTAGAGCTATATTCTTTCTTGGTAAGGATCAATGTAGTTTTTGTTGAAATGGTTGATTTTGGACAAAGTTGGCTTGGATAATTGTGGCTTGAACATGCTAACATTGGCATTGGCCAAGAAAACTTACCAAATCTTATAGAAATTATTTATTCCAAAGAAAACTTACCAAATCTTATAGATGGAGGCTCTACCCTTTCCATACTTAGATTTCTGGTTGTTCAAATTTCTTCCTCAAGTAGCAATACCCTTTCATTTGGCTTAGCATTAGCTTTTGAGTTTTGGGCATGGTAGACATACTGTAAGCTGGCTTGGGAGGAGGGGACCAGGTCCTGAATCCTGTCAACCAACTTCTGTAGGAAATTAGGAATAATTCAAATAAAGTGATGTTGTTTCAATGTTATACAAATGAATTATTATATTTTATGTCTTAAAATTTAATAGTTTCCCGTTATCATTGTTAAATAATTTTTGTGAAATTCCATTTTGCCTCAAAATTGAATTTCTGATATATGTTCTTTCAATGTTGACTCAACAATTATTTTGCAAAGTATAATTCTATTTTCTATGAACAAGTGAATTTATATGAAGCATATCTCAACGCTTGAAAACTGTTGATGCAGGTTTGCAGATCGATTGGAAATTTTACTTGTGGAATATTTAGTGAGATGTCAAAAGATAATCATGGGAAGAACCATCAAGGCAAACAGATGTATTATCATACTTTCAAAAGGCTCCATCCAAAAATACACATCCTCTTCATGATTCAAGCTCCTTTGAACAATCTGTTACTGAGAGAGAGGTTAACTCTTGTGGAAATGCATTTGATATCTATACGATGGATGAAGAAATAGGTTCCTCAAGTGGTCAGGGTGAGATAAATGCAGTTTCAACAGAAATTGGTGATGAAAATGTTAAAGATTTTTCCTTGGAAAGTGACACAATCCATTCGCGGAAAAGGAAAAGAGGCCAGTGGGCCATAGGAAGACGATTCCAAGAAAATTGGGTCTCAAGTTTTCCATTTATTGAAGAAATACCTCCTACAAATGAGAAAGAGCTTTTCCGACAAGTTAGATGTATTGCGTGTAGTTGGAAAACTCAAAAGGAAGTGAAATTTCAGATGAAGCTAGATACGGTACAAAAGCATGCAGGAAAGGTGTATGAAAAGAAAATTGTAAATGGTAAAGAGAAATCTATTGTTAGATGGAAATCTTCCGAGGAATGTCGACATGTTGAATATGCAGAAGAATATAAAAAATATTTATTATGTAAGAGGAAACTTGAGGCGGACGGAGGAACCATCATATCTCTATTTGAAAAGACGATGGAAAGAAATTTGTTATCCAAGACGATACAATTGAGCACTGTATTTCACATCTTATCTAAAGGTCGTCCTATGACAGATTATCCAGATCACAGGAAATTACTATCTTTTCTTCAAGTGCCAAACTTTCCATCTTCTCATTGGTCTGTAACTAGTGGTTGGGGATGGGCAGGATATCTAGCTCAAGTAGAAAAGGATGATTTGAAAGAGAAGATTGCAAATGCTAGGTTTTTGGCATTGTCTTTAGATGAGGTTACAACTATAGATAATACTTCATGGATTTGCATGAGCATTTATATGGTTAATGACCATATTAGACATTCCTATCTACTTGGGATTAATAAGATGAGAGAGACTTCTACAACTGAAAATATTTATGAACTTGTTCTTAATGGATTGAAGGAAAGTGGTATGGATGAATTAATGATTGCAAAAAAGTTGGTATGTGTTGGAGCAGATGGAGCAGCGGTAATGCAAGGACAAAGGAATGGCCTTTGTGTTAGGCTACAACTATCAGCTTCACCATATATGCTTAATATTCATTGTATGGCTCATAGGATGAATCTTGCATTTAAAATAGTAAGCAAGTTTCCATCAGTTTCAAAAGTTGAAGATCTTGTACGTGAGACTCATGCATACTTTTCTCGTAGTCCCAAACGATTTTTAGAGTTTCAACAATTTGCAGATGGTATTACGAATGGAAAAAAACTACTGAAAGATGTTGATACAAGATGGATCTCATTAAATGGACCAGCTCAAAGACTATTTAGTGAGTTCAAATCTTTGGTAGGGTTGATGTATGAAAATCGCTATAATGTAGACAAAGCTCAAGATCTTCTTTCTCAACTAACTAATATAGAGACATTATTGACATTGGCTGGAATTCTTCCTATGCTACATGAAATGAATGTCCTCGTGAAAATGTCTCAGAATCGCACAATGTATATTGCGGAATACACAAATGCAAGAAAGTCAGCATGTCTTGCATTGGATAATTTGTATATGATGCCAGACTCTTTTACTGGTCCAGAGTTTAAAAGTTGGACTGAGATCATCAATATAGAAAATACTGAAAATTTTTTGACCTTTGATGAAAAAGGGATACTATGTATCGTAGTGCGTGGGTATATGGTTCCCTTTCATTATATTAGTAAGACAGGATGAATCACCAAAGATTGCCCTGTGTCAAGAGACCAATTTGATAATATTGTGATTTCAGTGAGACAAAATTTGATAGAAATTGCAAGATCACTATCATTAGAGATAAGAGAACGATTTCCTCGAGATGAATTGTTGGAGGCCATGTGTGTGGTATACCCTCAATATTGGAGCAATTGTCAATGTCCAAGAACTTTAAAAGCTGATTTTCAAAAAAGATTAAAATGTTTAGTAGACCATTTTTGCAAGAAAGTCTCGATACATGGAGAACAAATTGAAGGTATTTTAGATTCATCAAAATTGTATCAACAAGGTGGACGCTTTGCTGAAACAATGTGGAAGCAATATCCTTTTTTGGAGAATCCTAATGAAAATGGTGCTATAACAAGATTATGGACTACTTTAAGTGCTAGCCAATACCTGCAAGAAAACATATCAGAATATTTCAAATTAGCAGATTTGTGTCAAACCATGATTTTGGGATCAGTGGAGGATGAGAGAATGTTTAGTGCATTATCATTCTTGAAGTCAAAGTTGAGGAACAAGCTTGATAAACATGTGGATACATGTTTAAGATTATATGTAACAAAGTATGACATTGACAATTTTCCATATGAAAGAGCGCTAACTCTTTGGCGATCAGATTGTGATAGAAGGGGAGAAAACAATATAATAAATCTATCTAATGAACTTGATATAGAACATAATGTTTTGGAGGCTCATAATGACAGTTCATTTAGAGAAGATCATGTTCACAATTTAGAAAATGAGGACCAAGATGAGAACTGGGAAATTGAAATACCCTAGGACTCTTATTTTGGTATACATGTTCCATTGATCATGCAAAATTACTATATGTCAACTTCAGGTAAAAATAGGTTCTATATTTGTATTTTTCATTGTAACATTGCAGCAACATTATTTTGATGTGTGTTATTTTAAGATTGATGTTTCATATTTAATCATTACATTGTTTGTTTCTTATCCGTGACAGGAAATAAAGCTGGATTTGGTGAGGTTGGGACCTATTTCTTTTCATTTGCTAGCCATTTCTTGTCAGTGATTTGTCAGCCATGTTTTCAAGTCTTTTAGGTACTAAGTTGTTCGGGTCCCCACATGTCCTTAGGACCATTAAGGGATGAGATAACATGAGTCAGTCCAACTCATGCCCCGAATTTACTTTTTACCTATTGATGTAAGTGTTTTGTTACCACTTATCACCAACAAAATTCTACCATAACATAAACCAACTTGAAGACGACACTTCTCATCTTCCTTTTACATAAATGCTCTATGGATCTCCCTACTATACTTTTCCGAGACCAACGTCCCTTCTTGGTAGGTCTCTCCACCATACCACTAATCACACAATAGTAACTACTGCCTTCTATAAATCTCTCTAGTCTCAGTTATTTGTGTCCTTGTCACACTCGACCAATATAATCTTGCAGGTCTACTTTTTTATCATATCTTTATTTTTTGTTATTTTGTGTATTTAACATTAGTACCATCCAAGAGTAACGAGTTAGTGTCCTTTGGATTTGATCTTTGATTTGAAATGAAGTCAGATTTGATGAAGCTGGGACCTATTTCTTTTCACATAGACAGTGTCCTAGTATTAAATGATAAATAACTAATTTAAGAAGTCTAACGCTAAGCAACAATGGGCTTATTCAAGTACATGAAATTGCGTTGATGTCTAGCTCTAATATCTTAGAAAATTTTAGCAGTTTGTTTGCTGCTTGTTTAGAGGATTTTGTCAAGTTTGAAATTTTTGGTTTATTTTGGTCATATTTTTTTAGTTGCTTGACTTATTTCATGCATAGATCGACAGATCTAGTTTTATTTTTATAATTATTGTTGTTTTCTTTATATATTTGGTGGTTTGAGGAAAGATATTTGATTTCCTTTCACTTTGTGGCATGATTTCAACATCTTCACCTTTTAGAATATAGTAAAATATTATTCTTATTTTATGTTTTCTTGGAAAAGAATTATTGATATTTGGAAAGGGAAATAAGCCCTAGGTAGCTAAGCGAAGAGAAAAATGGTCTATGTACTAGGTTCCTGCGCATTCATCGTAGGAGACCTATTGGCATGAGACCGACATTCCTTTTATGCAATTACACTTTTTCAAGGCGGAGCTGAGTTTGCTGACTTGGGAAGAACACTGACAGCTGATCATAATGCTAAGGAGATTATAATGTTGGTTTCAAAAACAGGATTGTGAAAATTGTTTGCACTAGTTCTTCTTTTGGTCATATTTACTACCAAATTTGTGTCTTGCTGATTTTTTACATTTGTAATGACCTTGTGCAGAGATGGTTTGAAGAGCCCGATGTTAGAGTGTGAAGACTCTCTACAAACCACAAGGACTACATTTTCTTGGAGGGCACTCGATGTTCTTGGTGTTGCTGAGTCTCTTCGTTCGAAGCGTAAATGGATACAATGGTATGGCCATAACATCACTTAATTTGATCCTCTTTACTAATCTCCTAATATCATTTCAATACATCAAATTGCTTTGTTTTCATGGAATCCAAAGATACATCAGTAATGTTATTTTGTCTTGGAAATACTAAATTATTTTGTTTTGATATCACCCAGTTTGAGTTGTTCTTTGCAACTACCACTTGATCATTTAACAAGCATTTGAAATTCAAAGTGAAATAAAGCTCTTTTAGTTTTTTTCCAGAAGAAGATTAGATGTTGATTGATTTCATTTTCCAACAAATGTGGTATTTAAGTTACTTTCTTCTTGCAAGTCGATTTTACCGTTATTAGTACACTGCTAGTAGATTTGTTTGACATGATCATTTTCTTCAATTTCAGGGTCGACTAGCTTAATGATAGTGTCCTTTTGCTTCAGCTCATGTTCATTCATCAGTTCTCAATTGATTCTCTCTGTGTTCAAAATGGATTCAAGTAGCTTAGGAATTACATCGATTTCCATGTTCATTCATCAGTTCTCAACTGATTCTCTCTGTGTTCAATGGATTCAAGTAGCTTGGAAATCACATCAATTTCCTTTTATATTGTATTAAAATGTACAGGAATGTCATAGTGGAATTGCTTTCCACAACAATACTTCTTTGTAACTATGGACTTTATCTCAACTCAACTGGATTTCATTTCTAACAAGAGATTTCCTTAATAAATTCCTCTTGACAAATTTTTCTGTTATAAAACTTTGCAAAAGCATACCCTTGGTATAGCTCACTACACAAGAAAATTCATTTTTGAAGCATAATTCTTATACTTGCAACTTTCATTTCTCTGTATAGACTTTCTAGAAAATAAATTGCGTGTAAAGATTCTATATTCCACTCTTGGATTCATTTTGTTCGAGAGTTATGTGAAGGACTAACGAACCTAGTAGTCACAGGATGAAACAAACCCTGAGGCAGTAAAAATTTGTACATGGGTCCACATTTGCTCCCGTTATGGTCCTTACAAAGAGTGCATTGAAGGTAGGTATGTTGCAGTTGGTAGAATATGACGAATGTGCTCCCTTCATGTTCTCTAAGACGACAACTTACAATTATTTGACAATTTCCTCATCCAAATGATTTTGAATGGGTAATTTCATCTAAATTTAACTGATTTTCAAACTGGGATTTAGTCTTCTTAATTTAACTGATTTTCAAACTGAGATTTAGTCAGTGTTATTGAGGAGTGAAATAGAAACTGATTTTCTCTTGCAGAGAATAACAAGGATTGGTGTGAGCTTATACTCTGCCTTATAGACCTTCAAATACAAATAAGCTCTTGTATCCCTGTTTCAATCACATAATTTAAATGAATATAATGTCATTTTATTAGAAAAATGCAATGAGTATGAAATAGATCATCAGAATGGCCACTGTAGCCCAGGCTGGTGAGAACTTGAGTATTTTATATCTGACTAAACACATGCACATGAAAAGAAACATCACCTGACACAGACATGAACAAGATAGAATCTAGATATTAGAATTTTGGGGAAAAACAATTGTGCCTTAACAGAGAGCTTCTTATCCTACACCACACATTTCACTCTTTCAAGGTGGAGTTACAAACTGAACATGCAATGACTGAGCTGCATGGTCACCAAAGTTGTAACACACCCAAAAAAACAGTGCTTCATATCGGCTTCTTAATTATGTGTGTTTAGCATTAGTGATATAGTCTCTTCTGAACTTTTATTTCAAGTAGAAATTTGATTAAATTTCAGAAGTGCAAGAAATCACAGAAAACCCTCCGGCAGTAAATTGATAGGAGAAATCTTCAAAAAAACCTGGAAGCTGTCCTGTTCATATTGTCCTGGACTTTTCAGCCAAGTTAATATGTCTGTAAAGAATACTATTTTATCCTGAGAAAATATTGACACTTTGTTTATCACCAGATGAAAATAAATTAGAAGCAAAACATCAGGTTGGTGACAAATCCAAAACAAGTTGCAAGACTGTAACCCAATCTGCAAAACATCAAAAAACTGATTGTCCCAGAGTGGGATGCACTATGGGAAGCTGTGCTGTCCCATCTTTTACTAGTGTCAGCTTCATAGCACCTGCTTCCATTTCCAGCAGCTCTGTCTTTAAGAGAGCATCGGCCTCTATCTTGATAGTGTTGTCATCAAGAGATTTGTAGCTGATTTCCATTTTTAATCTTTATGGCAGCTGTTTATAGTCCTGTAGGACTGAACACATGGATGTTGCAAAGCTTCATTAGCTGTTATTCTTTTGTTTCCATCCACTTGTAACATTTGTTTCAGCAAATCCACACCTTCTAGACACCCAACATTTTTAACAAATCTTGTGAGGGATGGGAAAGGCTTTCCCGGATTTGGAAATATGATATCCAACTACTCCTTTACAGATTGCCCACGAAATAGCGGCTCACCGATGAACAATTCTGCCGACATGTTATTTGTTGCTTTTTTCTAGACTAGCTCTCACAAAGCATTTGAGTTGTTCCTGTTCCTGGTTGGTTTTTTTATAATTTTATAGACAAGTTCCATGTCGTGGAAATGTGAAAAAAGATAGTGATATTGCCACCATGTGGCTCTTATCATATATGGTTTTATACTTCTTCAAAAAATTCTCTAAGAGTTCACAATGCTAAAATTCACTAGGACTTTACAAAGTTTTATTATTTAGTGAAAGACTTGCCAAGTTCTTACAAGATTTTATAATTGAGTAAAATATTCGGCATGCTTGGTGAGAGATTCGCCAGAAAATTATATATACATATTATATTACTAATAAAATCGCCTTCCATTTTTCCTATATACCATGGAGATTCGCCCAATTATTATATTTATAAATTTGGGGGGGGTTCTTAAAATTTTCCCTGACTAGAAGCTCATCATCTATGAAATGTCTTTGTACAATCTCTTGTTTGAATTGTTCCTTTCCACGACTTACAAAACATCCACAAACAACAATTTTCTCAAAGTATACATCCCATGTACTATAGTCCTGACCAACCTCTTGTTCAGTGAAATCATTTTCTTTTTCTTCAAGATCCATTGTCATATCCTCTTCTACCCACTTTATGCTACGTGATTTAACAATTTTAGGTGCACGTCCACATACATGTCTTTTTCTTTTGCTAGTTGAAGGCTCATGCTCTTCATTTGCTCCAATCTCCATCTAAAATAATAAAAAACATGCATTAATTTTTTTCAAGATTGGATAATGCACTATAAATTTTAATAATATCATGAAAAAAGATGGACATGTCACAAAATTCCATTATATCAATTTTTCCTAAGTTAATTGAAAATTTAAGTGCTTGATGTCTCGTGTCATTCAATGTGTCCTCATTTGATATGACAAGATTTGTCTCCATTGTCCTATCTAGTTCATGTAATACACAACATATTCAATAATTTTTAGTACACCAATTATATAATTTCAATGCATATGTTATCCAACACAAAACTTCACTTTATTCATACATTTGGCATGTTGATATCATGTTAATTTGGAGTTGAAAAAAATAAAATTTAGGACCCTAGGTATATACACTGAGCCAAAATTTTGACAAGAACCAACATCCCTATCCCACAAGGCCATCCTAATTTTAAAACATTTCCCTTGATCAAAGAATCACATTTAATCACCATTCTTGTGCATTTTCAACCAATAATTTTGACTTGAAAGGCCTCTATCCAAGTCTGCCAACATAGCAATTCATCATATCTAGTAATGCTCAAATCAGAAAAAATATGCACTCCTGGGCCAAAACAATTACACTCTTGGTAATTAAATTTGAAATGGGACATAATTGGATAATGCCTAACCTTAAGATATAACCATGCATCATGTCTAACAAATATCCTAGATAACTATGTTTCCCACTTATACACAACTTTCACATAATCCAAGTCGAAGCAAAACTTAGAATGTTGTAACAATGCAAAAGTGTTTAAAATCATTAAATAAATAATCTACAATTTGAATCAATTATATTGGCCAATAAATGAAGTCTGGGTGTGCATTTTAGTGAAGCAAGGCGATTTTGGTCTTCTTCACAAAAATACACGCCCAACCCTCATTTCAAGGCCAAATTGAATAATTCAAATTGGAGAGTATTATTTTAATTATAAGTAACATTAATAAAATTAAATATTTTTTTATTTTTCACACACACACACACACATACACACACACACACACACACACACACACACACATATATATATATTTGTTCAAGAACACTCCAAACAACATGGATTTCATAGGGTAAAAGGCAGGGTTTGTGTGCCTTAAATAAATGCACACCATGACCTATAATTAATGGCAATGATATAATGATCATTCTATCCTATGGGTTTGCAAAATTGTACCTCAGTCTTGTGGTGTAACAATGCTTTAATGGGCCTCAGTATCATGGTGTAACAACACCCTGATGGGCCTCAGTTCTTGGGTATGACAATGACCTCTTTGGGCCTTCTTATTTGTGATATGAGAAAAGATTATGACAAAGATACGAAGGAGATATGTTGATACCTATGACAGAGATATCATGACAAACCTATGATTGTTCCGCTACATTGTGATTATTAATGTTCTCTGTACATAATTTCTTATGATGATATCAGGTGAATGCAATGTGAAAATGTTTTAACATGCAATTATCTACAAAAAAAGATTTCTAGCCCTAAGAAAATTAACATTGTTACTACTCTAATGGTTAGTAAATATATAATAATGTAAAAGCGTTTAAAATAATAAACTAAACAATCTACAATTTGAATCAATCATATTGGCCAAGAAATTAAGCTTGTGCATGCATTTTAGTGAAGCAAAGACATTTTGATATGCTTCACAAAAATGCTTGTCCAACCTTCATTTCAAGGAAAAATTAAATGATTCAACTTGGAGAGTATTTTTTTACTCGTGTGTAAAATTAATAAAATTAAATATTTTTTTAATTTTTCACATATATTTCTTTTTTTGAAGAATACTCCAAATTACATGGATTTCATAGGGAAAAAGGAAAGGTTTGTGTGCCTCAATATTTCTGTCAAGATTAGATAATGCACTATAAATTTTAATAATATCGTGAAGAAAGATGGATGTATCACAAAATTCCATTATATCAATTTGTCCTAAGTGAAAATTTGAGTACCTGATGTGTAACATCATCCATTATATCTTCATTTAATATGATATGATTTGTTTCCATGCCCTCGTCTGGATACTATAATACACCACACATTCAATAATGTTTAGTACACTAATTATATCAATTCAATGAATATGTTATCCAACTCAAAACTTCATTTTAGTCCTATATTTGACATATTGATATCATGTTAATTTGGATTTGAAAATAAAAATTATTTTATGACCCTAGGTATATACATTGAGCCAAAATTTCGACAAGAAAAGTATCCAACATCACTATTCCACATGGCCACCCTAATTTTCAAACATTTCCCTTGATCATAAAATCACATTTAATCACTATTCCTGTGTATTTTCAATCAATAAGTTTGATCTAAAAGGCCTCATGGAAAAAAATTGACTTTCTCTCATCTATGTTCTAGTATTTGTGAAATCACTAAGACCTTCCTCCTTTGGTTGAGGTTGCTTTGTCTTTTTACCTGTATTGTATCTATAGATTCCATTGTCATATCTTATTTGACCTACTTTCCTCTCAACAATTTAGTAGTTCTACATTGTCTATTTTGTATGTCCATGGCCTCCTCTGGATCCTGTAATACACAACAATGACAATAATTTTTAGTACACCAATCAAATCCAATTATCAACAATGAAAAAAATAAGTGTAGGGGCAAAATTATTGGTAGACTATATTTTGAATAGAGTATAATTTGTCCTTACAATATAAATATTAATTGATATTATAATTTTTCCCCATGTAAGACAGTTTACCATTAGTGTGTATATCAATTTTGTTTCATTCCTCATTTATAACTTAGTTTATGTAATCATTTTAGAGCTAATTAAATTTCTCTATAGAGAATGTAGTAGATTAATTAAATTATGGTTATTGTACTGAACGTACTCTATTAATCTTTGATTTTATTAGAGAATAATGTTATAATATTGTAACATTTCTATGTCTTTTTTTACCAAAGAAAAATAACTTGATGGCGTTAGAATAGGCGTGATTTTCGTTGACTTTAATACCTTATAAAGGCAAAAATATTTTCATATATAGATAATTACTTGTGATTCTTTTATCTTTGTGTTCTTCTTTTATCTTTTAGTTCATCAAGCAATTACTAAAACAATAACACAAGGACAACAGATGTAGGTGAACGACCATGGAAAAACCCCTATCTAGGGGAAAACCCAGTAAACAATTCTTTCTTCAGTAGATAATCCAAGAATCTAGACCCAAACAAATACTTCCTCCACACCAAGTCAACCCTCAATCTTTATTGCAGATGATAACCCTTTCAAAGCAACTTCGACCTAGCAACATCAACAAAAACTTTGACCCAATAGCAGTAGCAATAGCAACAACAAATTCGACCAGAATTGGAAGACTTTGATCTCCCTTGATACACGTCAGAACTAAGTGAGAGTTGTCCCAAAATTTCGATCTTGATATCTTCTATCTCCTTCTAGAAACTCACACTTCTCTCAAAATCATTTTCTTAACCTTTTTCAACTTCAAACTTTTCCAACTTCCAGCTTCAGAGATCGAACTATGTGAGAGAGAATGAGATGCTCCAAATGAATTCGAACTGCCTTATATAAATAGCCTTCCAAGGAGGTTGAATTAATTGTCCGGGGCTGACTTGGTGTGGATGAGACTAAATTCATTTTTGAATCAAAAATAAATTCTTTTTACATGATTTGAAAGCCCAAGAAGGGCCTCTTTTAATGTACAATGACTCTAATGACTCAAAAAAAAATCCTAGAAGTCCTCAATGGGTACTTTGACCAAAAACATGATGACCCAAGCATGAAACCCATGCTTTAATAAGTCATAGCAATAATAATAATAATTTCTTCTTCGTTCTTTTGATAAGTACATCTAAAATTCATTTATTAAGACTGAACCCAGTTACATATTTCGACACTCCCTCTTAACTAGGGAGGTATTTATTAGTATAAGTACAAGGAAGATCTCAGAACACATGAACCATAAAGAATTTAAGACACTGCAATGCCATGGAATAGATTCTTGACCAAGGTAAGCTATCCAAGGTCCTCCAATAGTTTAGGAATTGCAATGCCATGGACTAGATTCTTGACCCAGGTAATCTATCCAAGGTCCTCCAATAGTTTAGGCACCACAATGCCATGAACTAGATTCCTGGAAAGGGAAATCTATCCAGGTGGGACTAAGATGGACTAAAGATTTCAACCTCTCTAGGTACCATCAGGATTAATTATTAACCATCAACCTAGGGATCTATGTGTATATCCAAGGTCAAATCTCCATGACTAATGCCACCCTCCCTACTTCAGGAACTAGACATCAACACAAAGTGTCGACTAGATGTGTTCCCAGGAAATGTCTCACATATAAAGCCTCAACTTCCTGATTATTCAATTAGTAACCAATGTTCTCTTATCAAATAGATCGGCAACAAGTCTCTCCAATCAAACTAATCAATGACATGTAAAACATGCTATTAATATTTCGATAGATTTACCAGTAAAAACACAACCCATTTAGTAACACATTTTCAAATGTACATAAGTAGATACAAACCTTTGGGGTCTTCCATGAAACTTGTTATTACTTCTCAACTTTTCATAGTAGGACTTAGAACTTTCCAAATGAACCTTTGGCAGAAGATTCCTCAACCGTATAGATTTATTTCCTACTCTTCATGGAGCAACATATTGTACAAACAAATCCATATTTTCTTATCTCAGCAGCCCTTCATAATACATTTTCTGATTTCTTCTCACTCATGGCCTTCACTAACTTATGGTTGTTATTCTTGGTCTAGTACATGACACATGAAGTAGATAACCATATCCATCACTCCCTCTTAACCTAGGGAGATTTATTTCATCGAAGTTCCCTCTCAACTTAGGGGGCTCAACTTCTTGACATCAGAGAACCTTTCATGGCTTCCATCCTTCTCATCAGCGATATCATGATCATCATCATTCACATCATGATTATCACGTCAACTTTACTTTATGAACATCTTCATCATCTTGAAGATTGTGTAACTGCACAACTTAGATAAAAAGTACAACCAAATCTATAGAAGCATGAAGTTAACCTTATCATACATATAATGGAAGCATTCCTATTTAGACATCAAATACTCAAGCTTAGTTACAAACAAGGAGATACATACTCTTCAACTTCTTGCTAGGGTTTTTGTCACAAACCCTAGATTATATCATTAAGACTTTGAGCATTTCATCACAAATTTCATTACATCTAGGGTTTCAATGATTCTTCTAAAGGTATGACATACCCTACTACATCATATTGCAGACCTTAGAATAAATCCAAACAAATATATATCTACAATGTATCTAACAACTTTAGAATTCATATGTTAGACTTCCTACTAGGATTTAGTGCAAAAATCCTAGATTTCGTACATGATATTTAACAATCAAAACCAATCATAGCTCAATTAAAAGTAACAACATGACTTGCTTCCACTAGGGTTTGTTTTAAACCCTATATTTTACTAGTTTTCAACATCCACAATGCAATTTCAGATTTGATCAACTTTTCATAAATCCTAGATTATCACATTGTCATCATATATCAGATATTTTAACTTCTACTAAGGTTTAGTTACAAAACCCTATAATTCACAAATATATCATCCTAGAGAATCAAACTTTTACTAGAGCTTAGTTCCAAACCATAGGACTCATGACCATCAAAAATTTGGTTACAAGGATTCCATCATCATGCACACACATATCATAACATGTGTTATTCAAACCCAACTACACAAATATCAATAAGGGTTAGACATATAACAAAATTGATTAGACTAGGGTTTGATTGGACAAACACACACATGCCAAGGATTTCATTTCTAGGAAATTATAAGGGTATTTATTATACACCCTACCAAGCCCTAATGATCTAGGGTCTAAATAAAAAACATGGCAAAACCTAGATTATCAATACTTCAAAGGTTCTGGATTTTAGACATCACCATTCAATGCTAACAAGTTAGGTTTCCATAACCATACCAAAGCCCCAAACATGACTTCATCAAAACATTAGCCAGTTTCTTTAGACTTCATCAATAACCCTAAGTAGGCTAGGGTTCTTCACATAATCATCAACATACCCTTAAGTTAAGGTTTTCACAATGAACCTTTTTGGGGTTCTACAATAATAATCAAAGATATGAGGAGGGTAGATTTATCTAATGATGAATCACCCAATCAAGAATCTTTAATATTCAAGAAAGTTGGACACAAATATGCTAGTAATAATTTATTAATAATGAATATGGAGAGAGAGAAAACTTGTAATTCAAAACATACCTCTTGTTTCTTAACAAACCTTTCAATTCCAATGCTTTGTTTTTTGAGGCCTTCTTCCTTGAATCTTCAACAAGTTTTTCTAAATAAGGAAAATACGAGTAGAAATGTGATTAGTATTTAAAGCAAACAAAACTAGATAAGTAAGGAAAAATAAAAATGAAAATGGTAATAGGATACTTATCTTTCGCTGTTGAAGAGGGCTCCTTCTAGGCTTGAGGGATACTTATAACCTTAAGAACAAAATAAAATTGTTTTTCCAAAATATGTTAAACCTACAAATATTAAAAAGATAACATAACTAAATCTTAGATCAAAAGACTTAGTAGTGTAAGTCCCTTATATCCAGTTCTTCAGGCTTAGTCTTATTTGGGGATCCTTCTTCAACAACATTGGCTTGCTCTCTTCTTCTTTTCTTTTTCTTCGGATTGTCAGGACAATCAGTTTTATAGTGACCCATTTTGTGGCAGTGGTAGCATTATATCTTGAACATATCAACCTTCCTTCTTGGCCCTCTTGACTTCTTAGAGTGTCCTTTCTTCTAAGATTCGATGTATGTGTTTAAGACCTTTTATTCTTAATTTTTGTATACTAAATAAATTCTCATTTCTTCTTGGGTGCAAGCATTCCAAAATTTTTCAAAGGTAGGATCTTATTTCCAACTATTGAGACCCGGGGGAAAATAAATCCAAGTAGGTGGTAATCCCAATAGTGTAGTGATTACTAGCTCCTTCTTCAGTACAATTTCATCTATGGATTGAATTTCATCTCTAATTATTTATATCCTCACAAATAAGGAAGCCACATTATCATCCTTTGTGATTTTAGTAGTCCTTAACTCATTCTTCAAGCTTGCTACTTGACCAATATTTTTTATAGTGAATAATTTTGACAATGCTTCATACATTTCTTGAGAATGATCTATGTTGGAAATGTATGGGACAAGATTGTACTATATGCTTTCTACCATTAGTGTCATAGCCAATATCTCTAAATTTCTATACTTCACCTTGTCTACATCACTAGATTCTTCGGTAGGTTTCTTCAATTTTCCTTTGACCACATCCAAGACCTTGTTCTTTTCAAGAATGAGGTCAAACCTCTTCTTCCAAGGCCTGTAGTTTGAGGCTCCTTCCAATTTTTTCTCACTCTTTATTGTGTTCGACATTTTCCTTAAATATAGTGAAATTATTTCTTATAAGAGCTCCTTATATGATACCTTGATCAATCCTTTAGATTCCTTCTAGTGAATATTCAAAACTGCCTTTTACCTCCTTCACCTTAGCTCTGATACCATGTTAGAAAATCAGAAAGGAATAAATATTTTATTATATATAATTACTTGTGATTCTTTTATCTTTATGTTTTTCTTTTATCTTTTAGTTCACCAAGAAATTACAAAAACAATAACACAAGGACAACAAATGTAGGAGGAAAACCGAGGAAAAAACCCCTATCTAGGGGAAAACCTAGTCAACAATTCTTCCTTCAATATTTTCTTGAGATAATCCAAGACTCTAGACCAGACAAAGACTTCCTCCACACCAAGTCAATCCTCAATCCTTCTTGCAAATGATAACCCTTTCAAAGCAACTTCGACCTAGTAGCATCACCAACAGCTTTGACCCAATAGCAATAACAACAATAGCTTCGACCAAACTTAGAAGACTTTGATCTTCATTGATACACATCATAATTGAGTGAGAGTTGTCCCAAAATTTCAATCTTGAGGTCTTGTATCTACTTCTAGAAACTCACACTTATTTCCAGCTCCTTTTCTAACCCTTTTTAAACTTTTCACTTTTCTAGCTTCCAGCTCCAAAGATCAAACTGTGTGAGAGAGAATGAGATGCTCCAAATGAATTTGAACTACCTTGTATTAATAGCCTTCCAAGGATGTCAAATTACTTATCTTGAGGTCGACTTGATCTTCTTGAGGCCGACTTGGTGTGGAGGATACTAAATTCATTTTTGGCTAAAAAATAATTCTTTTTACATGATTCGAAAGCCCAAGAAGGGCCTCTTTTAATGTATAATGACTCTAACCTCAGAATAAACCCTAGAAGTTATCAATGAGGACTTTTACCTAAATCATGATGACCCAAGCATGAAACCCATGCTTTAATAAGTCATAGAAATAATAATAAAAATATTTTCTTCATTCTTTTGATAAGTACATCTCAAATACATTTATGAAGACCGAACCTAGTTACATATTTCAACACGCCCTAATGTGATCACATTATACACCTCAGCCCGCACTAAGGTTTGAATTGGGTGAATCAAAATATTCAACAATAGGAAAGTCGAAATTTTAAAATTCCCATGGGATAAAACTTCAAAATTAAATATGCACCAACTATTGAACTAAAAAATAATTTCAAAATCTTTCTTACTCCTCTGAGAATTTTTTCCAGTGTTGATAGGAATGGAACCGAGAAAGAAAAGAATAGGCTCCTCTTCCACTACCTAGGTCTTAATCTAGGAGCTTTGAAGTCCACCTGTTTTGTTGCAGGTAGACAATTTCGATATTGCCTTCTTTTTCTTGGATTCGTGGGGGAAATTTGAATACTGCAAAACAAATTGATGTATTTTGATTATCTTCAGTGGATTTTAAAGTATCTTAAGGATTTAGATGGAGCTTACAGTGGATTTTTATTTTTCTCCCTTTTTGGTCCAGAAATTGGAGCTACAGAGTAAGGCATTATCGGTTCCGTGAATGGAGGGTAGATTTAGGGTTAAATTGTGGGATATTTATTCATGTATTGGTGCAGAATGGTTTGATTATCATAAGGATTTGCTGAAAATTTAGGCAGATTGTGTCTATGCGCTGGATTGATTACCTTGGCTCAAATTGTTTCCCTTCGTGAACACTATTTTCTTTCCTTGCACACTATTTTATCTCCTTCCTTGCAAGTTATTTCCCTTGAATCACCTCCACAGACAAGATTTTATAACCTAACCCCAAATGTTGAGCAGAGGGAATGGAGAAAAAAGTGTACAAAATAAGGTAAGTCATTGTGAATTTATAGAGATGTAAATCTTTAAATTATTTCTTTGATTTTTACTTCTTTTTTTTCATTTTTTTTTAAATTCCAAAATTGAAAAATAAACTTTATTTTATATATCTAGGCACATGAGACTAAAAAGGAGAAAGAGGCCTTGGATTTGATATTTGGGATGGAGATAATTAACAAACTTGATGGTGTGGACTTGAAAATTCTTGCTAGATACATAGAAAAGCTATCAACTAAAACCACTAAGACATCGAAAGCACATCAACCGACTCAAAGGGAATCAATTGACTCCCCAACCACTCTTGTATTGAGCATAAGATCAAGGAGGAAATAATTAAGCATAACTACTAAGAATGTGGAACATGAAACAAATGCTTCCAATGCCCAATCCACTCTTGGGACACAAATCTCTTCTTCCATGCCACATTATGAATCTTGCATTGGTAGCCATGATACACGGATATAATACAACATGGTTTTAGGTGAAATCTGTAGATCATATGGTAGGAAATTTTTTGTGAATAGTTTGAATGATTCATACCTTCAATGGTTTAAATACCATCTCCATTTTCCATTCTCAAATATACCGTTGCACCTACAGAAAGCAATAATTCATGACATGTAGGTTGAATTTGGTGTAGGTGGGTCTGTAAAAGAGGTTAAAATACAAATATCTCATAAATAAAAGATATTTAGGTGCAATCAAACAAAGACAATAAAAATATCCTGTCTGAGCAAAGGCTCAAAAGAAGGCCACTTGATGTAAGTATAAAAGTATGGAAAAAACTTGTAAAAATGTATGAGAAGTTGAATGAACGAAGGAAGTTTGGTGAGGAGAGTATCCAAATATTTTAATTTTTGCATAATATTATATCAAATTTCTTAAGTGATTTTTATATTTTATTTATGCATAGTTAAATTCAATTAGTATATTTTTCGGGACAAGGCCTCCAAGGCTAGGCTTGCAAAACGAAGGGCCACACATCACAATGGCCAAAAACGTATATAGGCCTTGATTTGTACCTTTGTAAGTATACTTAATATGTGAAATGATTTTTTTTTTTTTTTTTTTTTTTATTTCTTAGAAAAAATTAAATGATTATATATTAATTAACTAGTACATGTGTCACGTTTTGGCAGGAGTACAAATATGGTCGTCATCCAACAAACTTTGAAAAGGACATGTTACAAAACAAAAATTGAACCTACTTTATTATCTAGATGGAGAATGAGGTATTAATAGTTAACTTCCAATAAGGTAGTCGGATATTGTTTTGTTTATATGTCAAATTTCATTTCTTGCAACATAGAGTAGAGGCCACATACCCTTGTTCACCATAATCAACGAATAAAAATGTTGTACATTCTAATTATAAAGTTGGTTGGAAGATGGTTGGCACATGATAGGATAAATGGCATCCTCCTAGGGTAATATATCAGTGGAATGTTGCTTGTTAGCACACAATCTAGCTAGGCCCTAGGGAAAGTAAAAACTAAGGGTCAACTACTAAACTAAGTGACATTAATGGCACAATGACCCATTGTCACTTTAGTAAAGGTACCCTACTCTTTATGGACTTTCACCAATGATAAGAGTCCAAGGACCATGCTACCAAAATTAGAGTTTTCCAAGTAGTGCCTTTCCTGAAGATATAATCCATTAGGGGAGATCCAACAAGACTAGGATTGAGGATTAACTCCCCATTTAATGTGAGGGAACAATACTACAGTCAAAACCCTTTCTTCTTCAAAGACACCCAATAATCCATGCCCAAAGTGCCCGAGGAAAAACAAGCATAAGCACTCAATTGCACAACAAAAAACATACCTTTTTGATTGGATTTCCCACCTTCAAACACATGATATCGATGTTAAATTTTTCTTGGGGATATATTGTTCTTTGCTTTATATAATTTCATTTCTTTATTTACATATTAAATTCACCCCACAACATCTTAACATTATACAATTTTACCACATTATTCAACAATATATTCAATTATATAAGAAGAACAATATCATCATCAATGCAACGGAACATAAAGGAACAATAGAAGAAAATCATTCACACATAGAGACACCAGGGAAAAACCCACTACAGGGAAAACCCTTTAAAATTATTCTTCTTGTTAGATTGTCATTGAATGATTCAACAAAATAGATTACAATCATCCATATCTTTAACCATAATCCTATCCAACAAAATCAACTAAACAACATCATGAGATGAACCAAAAAATGCTAATAATCCAAAACCCTGATTCAAAAGCCTGTGGTCAACTGTCAATGTCTGCGACCAACTACCGAACTCTGCGGTCATCTGACCAAATCTGCAGTCAACTGTAAAATTGAAACCTTGGATTCCAACCGCATGCAGAGAGTGATGTTATGTCGCTAAAACCATCCAACAGCATGCATGATATTTTGTGCTTGCGGTTGTGACTAAAATTTTCCTTGAAGCATGCATGTGGATGGAGACCAAAACCCTAAACACACATGTGAGCTTCAGACCCTGCAATCTTTGACCTATGAGAGTGAACTTCCACGAACCATCTCTAACCTATGCAATCCAAACTGAAGAAGAATAAATGATCATGATGATGTCCAAAATGAGGGTCATTTGACTTGTATTTATAGCCGTCCATGGGTGTCCAATTTATGGGTCAACTTGTCTTTTTGTGCACATGTGGACTTTTCTTTAAAAATACACTTTTCATCGTCCAAATTGAGCGCTTCAATAATCAAAATTGGTCCTCTCAAAAAGAGGAACCTAGTACCATCATTGGAATTTTCCCCTGAGCTTCCAAATTAACACTCCCTCTCATCTAAGGAGAAATTCCAATTACATCACATAATCATTGCAAGTATCATGTCATAAAATCATGTCCTATATCATGTATCTTGTCATCAAATATTATCATTGTTCATCTGTGATTATTCCTGATTATCTCTTTATTGCCTCTGCTCATATGTTTACCACTTTCTTGAATTGAAAAGAAGAAGAGTTTGACATTATAGGGGAGCTTAAGCTACCACACTCAATTCAAATGAACAAAATCATAGAGATTATCTCAATCTGTAATGACATTAAGGACCACATCTCAAACTGAAGCCACTTCAGGGAGCTTAGTCTCAACCGAAATCCAATGACAATGAGGAAGTTCGTATGGGACACTCTCACCCCAAGTAATCTCATAGGGGAGGAAACATCTTCCACCTATGTCGAGCAATAGGAGTCATATCATAGGGGAGCAAACATCTTCCACCCTATGTCAATCAAAAATACCTCATCCATCCTACTTCCCATTGATATTACCAACAATGACCCTCAAGAGTCATGTGTTATAACACCTACATCATAATCATCTTGGGTTGTATACCTCCAAGCACTCTCTCAACTTGTTGGCCAGATAGGGAGCGGTATTCCCAACAAGCCCAACTTGTGGGTATGATGCCAACTTGGGTATACTCTGCATAGACTAGGATAGGATAGAAACATATTCAACCCTATGAATAACATATAGGGGTGATACATTATTATCTAGATATCCCTCAACCCTAGGAGCTCACCATCTCAATTCCTCACCCTGGGATCTCAAACAAGGGGGAAGAGTTGGCTTAATGTCCTTGATCAATCCGCTCTTTATAGATCATAAACATATCATCATGCTCATATTTGGTACTATCGTTACTGAAAAATTTAATCATAATGTCTCAATAGCAGCAGTCTCAATATATATCACAAAATAATACCTTATTCATCCTCCCTCTCACGGAGGCAACAACCACAAACCTAAGCTTGTCTCAGTACAAAATCACTGTCTCAGTATATGAAGATATTATGACGCAAATATATATCAGATTCTTTGCCAAAAAAATCCTATTATTTGTTATCACAATGTATCATTGTCACATCCAAAACCTATTCAAAATAGTTTTCCAAAGAGTTTCTTCAACCTAGCTTACAACTAGCCATGCTAGAAACATTATACTCAACCTTGGTCGTGCTTAAAGCTATGAAATTCTCATCCAAAATATAAATATATATCTCATACTAAAGAAACACCAGATGTGCTCATCTCATTGATAACGATCCCAAACAACATCAATACATTCATGCAATCATACATCATAGGAATAATATCTCAGACCAAAAAATTGATCATCCCATGCAAGTATCTCAAAAAGTGATTAGCAACAACCCAATGTGTATGAAGGGACTTAATCATGAATTGACTTAGGTTGTTCTCTATAAAACATATATCTAGATGGATGTTACAAAGAAAATCAATGCTTCAGTGAACTATCGATCACCAAGTCACGTCCAACAATATCTATGCATAACTTCTTAAAATTCAACTTCATCAAGGTGGCCAAGGATTTACATCCCCACTTTCCAAAAATAACTTCACGATATATTTACCTTTTCCAAACTTTATCGTTCCAAGTTCTTCATTTCAAAATTTAGAGACCATCTCTCCATTCCTTTTATCATCAGAGGCTCATTACTTGTCAAGAATAGATCGTCAACATATAAAACCAAAATCAAAGGCATATCTTGGACCACTTTGAAGTAGAGGTTTGGATTGACACATTTTCCTAGATTCACCAAGTAACTATCAATGTGGACATACCAGGCTCAGGAAGCTTGCTTCAAACCATAAAATTATAATTGCAAACATTCTATTGATCAAACCAATATACTCAACCTTACATGAATCAATAATGTGCAATCAAATAAATTCATCTTACCAAGATTTAGATGGAAAATCAAGACTAATATCAAAGCCATAAAAGTTTATGCCAGTATCACTATGAAAATATCTTCAGACCAAGCGAAAGGTAGATCTCACATCCAAATACTAAGTTACAACCCTATCTATTTTCATGTCAACCACTGTTATTTACCGAGTAATATCAAGACAATTTTTTTCAAGCCATCCTCATGATCATAATATAAATCATTTCTGTTACTAGATGCAAATGCATGCACCAAAGATAAGTCATATAAGTTTCATGAATTCATTTGTGAGATCACTGCATACTGAATCACAATTGTTTATACTTCAACCAATGTGCCAAAGCAATTATGCCAATACAAAATCTCTATTGAGTACCAATATTAGTCACTAAAATTCACTATTCCCACATAACACATTTATCAAGGACAATCATCAGTTATCAAATAAAAACCTTAATTTGTTATCACCGTGAATTCAACCAAACCATAAGCCAAAGAATATCTATGAAATATCAATCATCATGTCAAAAATTAAATACTACTCATCTATATTAAACCAATAAGCCAAATCTTGTAAAACCCTTACAACTGTTGTCAAATACTGTCATATATCAACTTCAATTATTAAATCAAAATAACATACTAATATACGTATTTCAGTCCCCTACAAACACAAGTTTAGTCAACACATTCACATTCTATATAGTAAGTCAAAAATTCACAATTCCTTGCTTATAGAACTTTCTATTACCTGCTCCATATTTGTAGGATTGTCATACTCATGTTGTGCTCCTAGTTTTATGCATAAGGATTTATATTCTGTGTCCTACAAGCACAACCACATCCATTGGAATTATTTTGTGTAGTTGGGAGGCTTATAACCACAATATTAAGCCTTTATCCCAATGGTTGGGGTTTAGACTAGGAGAAACCTTCTCTTTTTATACCAAAACTTGTTGCATATTATCAAGATAATATATTTGACTATCATGTCGAAAACTCTTACTAAGTTACTTCAACAATAAAAAATCTTATATACATTTAATGAAAATGATAATAGGTGTAGGGATCTTATGGAGAGTTTCTCTCTCTGAATGGGAAGCCACTTAAATAATTATCATTTAACACATAAACCCGTCTACCATAATGCTATCATACATCAACAAAACGATTAGATCAAAACCAAACTATACTAGGTTTTCAAACTTTTATGCATCATATTCGTAGCATATCAACATCAACTACTTCATCATCACATGTGAACATGACATCAAACATTCATCAAGGGTTAGAGTAAAATAATTATAACAACTAATAGGATTATACTTCACAAATCATAATCACAAAAACACTACTTTATCACATTATCCAACCATCAAGACAGGGCATCCATATTTACCACATTGGCAAATTTACTAAGCTTATCAATACCTAACAAGAAGGTCCTCATTATCAATCTTATTATTACGATTTTATTATCAGGGTTACCATTCTTATCACAGGAATTAACAATAATATCAAGTCACCATATATAAAAAAGCAATGTATCTAGCTTCCTTTATAAAATCAAGAATCCATCATGTCTAAAATGCAAGATACTTGTCAAATATCAAGTGCACCAATATATCACATGTGCCATAAATCAAACTTACTTTCATATGAATATATGAGTCATTCATGAAGGTGATATTCCCATCAAACCTTAGGGATTACTTTTCTATCCATTATTTCACCTGAAACAATATACTATACATGCCTTATAACATTTAGATACATTTTCACTTTGTATCTCTTATTTGATAGGGGTAGTTGTAACACTTGCATATTGTAGTTTTCAGATCCTCGTGTACTTTTTTCCTTTTCCAACACCATATCTTATCTTCCTACACTAGCCATATTTTCCTACACCTCAGATGATCCTCAAGAAGGATCCATAGAAGTATCCAAATATTGTAATATACATGCAGGAAGTATAATCAATGACCAGATCAATAAATCTAAACAAAATTAAAGACATAAAGAAGTAACATAAATAAAAAAAGTACTTATCTTTAATGGGAGGGGATCATCTCCCTCTTGAACCAACCTTAAAGAGTCATGATTTTCCATTGTCCATTTAACATTGTTGTCTTCATTATATTTCAACCAACTTCATCAACAATTAGGCCTAAATGATAATATCACATCTATGGTTATATTGATCATATCATAAGTGCTAGAACATATTCACTTTGATCATGCGAGGGTTTATAGATTGCATATCTGAAACCTTTGTCATAATCCAAGATTTCTTCCAAACCTTAACCTCATAATATCCATCAAACCCTAATAGTCATTTTCCCTAGATTTTCTTTCAAACCCTAGTATTATTTTAGGTCTCCACCATCTTCTCTTTCTTCCATGAAAGGTGTCTCCTCAGGGGTGATATCAATGAATATTATTCAACCCAACTCTGTTACCATGTTAAATTTTTCTTAGGGCTATATTGTTCTTTTCTTTAGATAATTTCATTTTTTCATTTACATATTAAATTCACCCCACAAAATCATAACATTATTCATTTTTACCACATTATTCAACAACATATGCAATTATATATAAAGAACAATATCATCATCAATGCAACATAACATAAAGGAACAATAGAAGAAAATAATCACATATAAAGACACTAGGATGGGTCAGAGACCAAGGAAAAACCCACTACAGGGAAAACCATTTCAAATTATTCTTCTTACTATATTGTCATTGAATGATTCAGCAAAACAAAGTACAATGATCCATATCTTCAATCATAATCCTATCCAATAAGATAAACTAAACAACATCCATGAGGTGAACCCAACAATGTTAATAACCCAAAACCATGATTCAAAATCATGTTGTCAATTGTCACTATATGCGGTCAAATGTCGAACTCTACTGTCAATTGATGAAATCTGCGGTCAACTATAGCTATCTGCAGCCAACTACCGAATTTTGTGGTCAATTGATGAAATCCACAGCCAACTATAAAATTCAAACACTAGCTTCCAACCACACACATAGAGTGATGTGCATACGACTCAAACCCTCCAACCACATGCATGAGCATGTCTGCCTGCAGTTGCGACCAAATTTTTCTTGAAGCATTGATGTCGCTAGAGACCAAAATCCTAAACACACATGCCAACTTCAGACCTTACAATCTCGAACCTATGCGAGTGAACTTCTATGAACCATCTTAGACCTGTGCGAGCCAAACCAAAGAAAAAAGAAATGATCATGATGATGTCGAAATTGAGGGTCACTTGACTTGTATTTATAGCCATCCATGGGTGTCCAATTGCTCTTTTGGGCCGACCTATCCTTTTGTCCACATGTGGCCTTTTCTTCAAAAATACACTTTCCCTTGTCTGAATTGAGTGCTTCAGTAGTCAAAATTGGTCCTCTCAAATAGACGAATCTAGTCCCATGATTGGAATTTGTCACTAAGCTACCAAATTAACACTTGACAGATGGGCAAGGGGAAATATGATCGACTCAGGGAGAAGAGATCAAATGGCACAAGACATTGCCTACACTAGTGGCTATGAGGGGTTGTTGGCTGCCAGCTGAAGATAAATCTAGGAGAAAAATTATCTTATGGGGTCACCCACTTTTGGAGGGTAACATTTCCCTCCATACCTTGTGTTGTCACCATAGATACAATTCCTAACTGAAAGGGAACCAGTGCCTAAGACATCCACATAATTGTTTCAAAACTTTTAAAAGATTACTATTTTTTTTTTTAAATGTGCCCAGAGGTGATATATTCCCTTGTGTAACATAACTGAATCTTGGAGATGAATCTTTATGCTCAAATTGTACTTATATTAGCAAGACTTTAATTATTTTTCTAGAAAGTAGAACTGATAAGAGGCTAGGGTTTATAACTTAGGCCCTTTAATAAAATTCAAATTTAAAACTCTAAGATGAAAGTTTGAATGACTTATGTTAAGAATGGAAGTGTAGAAGTAGTGGAGCTCCTATTAAGATGTCTTTGAATATAACTTATGGGTATTCACTATAACTATTAAAGATACATAAAATGAATGTGAAACTTGCTCAAATAAATATGCTATGATCATACACATGCTTTAAAGAAGGAAAATGAATATGGAAAACACATAAGAGAAACAACACATACTACAATGTACCAATACATACTAGAATCATGTGATGAATTTTATTATTATCTCCAAGGAAGCCAAAATGAATACACAAGTACTCAAAATGCAAAAACTCTAAACCCTTTTCCAGTGGTTCTCTTGTCTTTTTTTTTTGTAAGCTTAGGTGGGACCTTCTCATTTTCGAGTTTTTACATGTACGTTATTCACCCCATTTCCAGGGAGGGTAGCACAAGAATCGAACCCAAGATCTCCGGTTCGGTGAGACTTCATTTCCACGGCCATTGCCACTTGAGCTACCCCATGCGGACGGTTCTCTTGTCTTTTAAATATTACATCAAAATCAGTTACAAAGGTAATTGTCAAAACATCTATAACTAATTAACTATCCATTACTAAAAAGTCTGAGAAGTTTGATGACTAATCGAACATTGACTTTGAATATTGGTGCCTGCTTCTGCCATTTGAACATATCCTTCAACATGAGTAATCAACCTTTTACACTTCTTCCAAGCTTCTTCATTTGGGAGCTCACACTGGATCATATTCTACAGGGAAAATTTTAAGAACCCCCCCCAAATTTATAAATATAATAATTGGGCGAATCTCCATGGTATATAGGAAAAATGGAAGGCGATTTTATCAATAATATAATATGTATATATAATTTTCTGGTGAATCTCTCACCAGGCATGGCGAATATTTTACTCAATTATAAAATCTTGTAAGAACTTGGCAAGTCTTTCACTAAATAATAAAACTTTGTAAAGTCCTAGTGAATTTTAGCATTGTGAACTCTTAGAGAATTTTTTGAAGAAGTATAAAACCATATATGATAAGAGCCACATGGTGGCAATATCACTATCTTTTTTCACATTTCCACGACATGGAACTTGTCTATAAAATTATAAAAAAACCAACCAGGAACAGGAACAACTCAAATGCTTTGTGAGAGCTAGTCTAGAAAAAAGCAACAAATAACATGTCGGCAAAATTGTTCATCGGTGAGCCGCTATTTCGTGGGCAATCTGTAAAGGAGTAGTTGGATATCATATTTCCAAATCCGGGAAAGCCTTTCCCATCCCTCACAAGATTTGTTAAAAATGTTGGGTGTCTAGAAGGTGTGGATTTGCTGAAACAAATGTTACAAGTGGATGGAAACAAAAGAATAACAGCTAATGAAGCTTTGCAACATCCATGCGTTCAGTCCTACAGGACTATAAACAGCTGCCATAAAGATTAAAAATGGAAATCAGCTACAAATCTCTTGATGCCAACACTATCAAGATAGAGGCCGATGCTCTCTTAAAGACAGAGCTGCTGGAAATGGAAGCAGGTGCTATGAAGCTGACACTAGTAAAAGATGGGACAGCACAGCTTCCCATAGTGCATCCCACTCTGAGACAATCAGTTTTTTGATGTTTTGCAGATTGGGTTACAGTCTTGCAACTTGTTTTGGATTTGTCACCAACCTGATGTTTTGCTTCTAATTTATTTTCATCTGGTGATAAACAAAGTGTCAATCTTTTCTCAGGATAAAATAGTATTCTTTACAGACATATTAACTTGGCTGAAAAGTCCAAGACAATATGAACAGGACAGCTTCCAGGTTTTTTTGAAGATTTCTCCTATCAATTTACTGCCGGAGGGTTTTCTGTGATTTCTTGCACTTCTGAAATTTAATCAAATTTCTACTTGAAATAAAAGTTCAGAAGAGACTATATCACTAATGCTAAACACACATAATTAAGAAGCCGATATGAAGCACTGTTTTTTTGGGTGTGTTACAACTTTGGTGACCATGCAGCTCAGTCATTGCATGTTCGGTTTGTAACTCCACCTTGAAAGAGTGAAATGTGTGGTGTAGGATAAGAAGCTCTCTGTTAAGGCACAATTGTTTTTCCCCAAAATTCTAATATCTAGATTCTATCTTGTTCATGTCTGTGTCAGGTGATGTTTCTTTTCATGTGCATGTGTTTAGTCAGATATAAAATACTCAAGTTCTCACCAACCTGGGCTACAGTGGCCATTCTGATGATCTATTTCATACTCATTGCATTTTTCTAATAAAATGACATTATATTCATTTAAATTATGTGATTGAAACAGGGATACAAGAGTTTATTTGTATTTGTAGGTCTATAAGGCAGAGTATAAGCTCACACCAATCCTTGTTATTCTCTGCAAGAGAAAATCAGTTTCTATTTCACTCCTCAATAACACTGACTAAATATCAGTTTGAAAATCAGTTAAATTAAGAAGACTAAATCCCAATTTGAAAATCAGTTAAATTTAGATGAAATTACTCATTCAAAATCATTTGGATGAGGAAATTGTCAAATAATTGTAAGTTGTCGTCTTAGAGAACATGAAGGGAGCACATTCGTCATATTCTACCAACTGCAACATACCTACCTTCAATGCACTCTCTGTAAGGACCATAACGGGAGCAAATGTGGACCCATGTACAAATTTTTACTGCCTCAGGGTTTGTTTCATCCTGTGACTACTAGGTTCGTTAGTCCTTCACATAACTCTCGAACAAAATGAATCCAAGAGTGGAATATAGAATCTTTACACGCAATTTATTTTCTAGAAAGTCTATACAGAGAAATGAAAGTTGCAAGTATAAGAATTATGCTTCAAAAATGAATTTTCTTGTGTAGTGAGCTATACCAAGGGTATGCTTTTGCAAAGTTTTATAACAGAAAAATTTGTCAAGAGGAATTTATTAAGGAAATCTCTTGTTAGAAATGAAATCCAGTTGAGTTGAGATAAAGTCCATAGTTACAAAGAAGTATTGTTGTGGAAAGCAATTCCACTATGACATTCCTGTACATTTTAATACAATATAAAAGGAAATTGATGTGATTTCCAAGCTACTTGAATCCATTGAACACAGAGAGAATCAGTTGAGAACTGATGAATGAACATGGAAATCGATGTAATTCCTAAGCTACTTGAATCCATTTTGAACACAGAGAGAATCAATTGAGAACTGATGAATGAACATGAGCTGAAGCAAAAGGACACTATCATTAAGCTAGTCGACCCTGAAATTGAAGAAAATGATCATGTCAAACAAATCTACTAGCAGTGTACTAATAACGGTAAAATCGACTTGCAAGAAGAAAGTAACTTAAATACCACATTTGTTGGAAAATGAAATCAATCAACATCTAATCTTCTTCTGGAAAAAAACTAAAAGAGCTTTATTTCACTTTGAATTTCAAATGCTTGTTAAATGATCAAGTGGTAGTTGCAAAGAACAACTCAAACTGGGTGATATCAAAACAAAATAATTTAGTATTTCCAAGACAAAATAACATTACTGATGTATCTTTGGATTCCATGAAAACAAAGCAATTTGATGTATTGAAATGATATTAGGAGATTAGTAAAGAGGATCAAATTAAGTGATGTTATGGCCATACCATTGTATCCATTTACGCTTCGAGCGAAGAGACTCAGCAACACCAAGAACATCGAGTGCCCTCCAAGAAAATGTAGTCCTTGTGGTTTGTAGAGAGTCTTCACACTCTAACATCGGGCTCTTCAAACCATCTCTGCACAAGGTCATTACAAATGTAAAAAATCAGCAAGACACAAATTTGGTAGTAAATATGACCAAAAGAAGAACTAGTGCAAACAATTTTCACAATCCTGTTTTTGAAACCAACATTATAATCTCCTTAGCATTATGATCAGCTGTCAGTGTTCTTCCCAAGTCAGCAAACTCAGCTCCGCCTTGAAAAAGTGTAATTGCATAAAAGGAATGTCGGTCTCATGCCAATAGGTCTCCTACGATGAATGCGCAGGAACCTAGTACATAGACCATTTTTCTCTTCGCTTAGCTACCTAGGGCTTATTTCCCTTTCCAAATATCAATAATTCTTTTCCAAGAAAACATAAAATAAGAATAATATTTTACTATATTCTAAAAGGTGAAGATGTTGAAATCATGCCACAAAGTGAAAGGAAATCAAATATCTTTCCTCAAACCACCAAATATATAAAGAAAACAACAATAATTATAAAAATAAAACTAGATCTGTCGATCTATGCATGAAATAAGTCAAGCAACTAAAAAAATATGACCAAAATAAACCAAAAATTTCAAACTTGACAAAATCCTCTAAACAAGCAGCAAACAAACTGCTAAAATTTTCTAAGATATTAGAGCTAGACATCAACGCAATTTCATGTACTTGAATAAGCCCATTGTTGCTTAGCGTTAGACTTCTTAAATTAGTTATTTATCATTTAATACTAGGACACTGTCTATGTGAAAAGAAATAGGTCCCAGCTTCATCAAATCTGACTTCATTTCAAATCAAAGATCAAATCCAAAGGACACTAACTCGTTACTCTTGGATGGTACTAATGTTAAATACACAAAATAACAAAAAATAAAGATATGATAAAAAAGTAGACCTGCAAGATTATATTGGTCGAGTGTGACAAGGACACAAATAACTGAGACTAGAGAGATTTATAGAAGGCAGTAGTTACTATTGTGTGATTAGTGGTATGGTGGAGAGACCTACCAAGAAGGGACGTTGGTCTCGGAAAAGTATAGTAGGGAGATCCATAGAGCATTTATGTAAAAGGAAGATGAGAAGTGTCGTCTTCAATTTGGTTTATGTTATGGTAGAATTTTGTTGGTGATAAGTGGTAACAAAACACTTACATCAATAGGTAAAAAGTAAATTCGGGGCATGAGTTGGACTGACTCATGTTATCTCATCCCTTAATGGTCCTAAGGACATGTGGGGACCCGAACAACTTAGTACCTAAAAGACTTGAAAACATGGCTGACAAATCACTGACAAGAAATGGCTAGCAAATGAAAAGAAATAGGTCCCAACCTCACCAAATCCAGCTTTATTTCCTGTCACGGATAAGAAACAAACAATGTAATGATTAAATATGAAACATCAATCTTAAAATAACACACATCAAAATAATGTTGCTGCAATGTTACAATGAAAAATACAAATATAGAACCTATTTTTACCTGAAGTTGACATATAGTAATTTTGCATGATCAATGGAACATGTATACCAAAATAAGAGTCCTAGGGTATTTCAATTTCCCAGTTCTCATCTTGGTCCTCATTTTCTAAATTGTGAACATGATCTTCTCTAAATGAACTGTCATTATGAGCCTCCAAAACATTATGTTCTATATCAAGTTCATTAGATAGATTTATTATATTGTTTTCTCCCCTTCTATCACAATCTGATCGCCAAAGAGTTAGCGCTCTTTCATATGGAAAATTGTCAATGTCATACTTTGTTACATATAATCTTAAACATGTATCCACATGTTTATCAAGCTTGTTCCTCAACTTTGACTTCAAGAATGATAATGCACTAAACATTCTCTCATCCTCCACTGATCCCAAAATCATGGTTTGACACAAATCTGCTAATTTGAAATATTCTGATATGTTTTCTTGCAGGTATTGGCTAGCACTTAAAGTAGTCCATAATCTTGTTATAGCACCATTTTCATTAGGATTCTCCAAAAAAGGATATTGCTTCCACATTGTTTCAGCAAAGCGTCCACCTTGTTGATACAATTTTGATGAATCTAAAATACCTTCAATTTGTTCTCCATGTATCCAGACTTTCTTGCAAAAATGGTCTACTAAACATTTTAATCTTTTTTGAAAATCAGCTTTTAAAGTTCTTCGACATTGACAATTGTTCCAATATTGAGGGTATACCACACACATGGCCTCCAACAATTCATCTCGAGGAAATCGTTCTCTTATCTCTAATGATAGTGATCTTGCAATTTCTATCAAATTTTGTCTCACTGAAATCACAATATTATCAAATTGGTCTCTTGACACAGGGCAATCTTTGGTGATTCGTCCTGTCTTACTAATATAATGAAAGGGAACCATATACCCACGCACTACGATACATAGTATCCCTTTTTCATCAAAGGTCAAAAAATTTTCAATATTTTCTATATTGATGATCTCAGTCCAACTTTTAAACTCTGGACCAGTAAAAGAGTCTGGCATCATATACAAATTATCCAATGCAAGACATGCTGACTTTCTTGCATTTGTGTATTCCGCAATATACATTGTGCGATTCTGAGACATTTTCACGAGGACATTCATTTCATGTAGCATAGGAAGAATTCCAGCCAATGTCAATAATGTCTCTATATTAGTTAGTTGAGAAAGAAGATCTTGAGCTTTGTCTACATTATAGCGATTTTCATACATCAACCCTACCAAAGATTTGAACTCACTAAATAGTCTTTGAGCTGGTCCATTTAATGAGATCCATCTTGTATCAACATCTTTCAGTAGTTTTTTTCCATTCGTAATACCATCTGCAAATTGTTGAAACTCTAAAAATCGTTTGGGACTCCGAGAAAAGTATGCATGAGTCTCACGTACAAGATCTTCAACTTTTGAAACTGATGGAAACTTGCTTACTATTTTAAATGCAAGATTCATCCTATGAGCCATACAATGAATATTAAGCATATATGGTGAAGCTGATAGTTGTAGCCTAACACAAAGGCCATTCCTTTGTCCTTGCATTACCGCTGCTCCATCTGCTCCAACACATACCAACTTTTTTGCAATCATTAATTCATCCATACCACTTTCCTTCAATCCATTAAGAACAAGTTCATAAATATTTTCAGCTGTAGAAGTCTCTCTCATCTTATTAATCCCAAGTAGATAGGAATGTCTAATATGGTCATTAACCATATAAATGCTCATGCAAATCCATGAAGTATTATCTATAGCTGTAACCTCATCTAAAGACAATGCCAAAAACCTAGCATTTGCAATCTTCTCTTTCAAATCATCCTTTTCTACTTGAGCTAGATATCCTGCCCATCCCCAACCACTAGTTACAGACCAATGAGAAGATGGAAAGTTTGGCACTTGAAGAAAAGATAGTAATTTCCTGTGATCTGGATAATCTGTCATAGGACGACCTTTAGATAAGATGTGAAATACAGTGCTCAATTGTATCGTCTTGGATAACAAATTTCTTTCCATCGTCTTTTCAAATAGAGATATGATGGTTCCTCCGTCCGCCTCAAGTTTCCTCTTACATAATAAATATTTTTTATATTCTTCTGCATATTCAACATGTCGACATTCCTCGGAAGATTTCCATCTAACAATAGATTTCTCTTTACCATTTACAATTTTCTTTTCATACACCTTTCCTGCATGCTTTTGTACCGTATCTAGCTTCATCTGAAATTTCACTTCCTTTTGAGTTTTCCAACTACACGCAATACATCTAACTTGTCGGAAAAGCTCTTTCTCATTTGTAGGAGGTATTTCTTCAATAAATGGAAAACTTGAGACCCAATTTTCTTGGAATCGTCTTCCTATGGCCCACTGGCCTCTTTTCCTTTTCCGCGAATGGATTGTGTCACTTTCCAAGGAAAAATCTTTAACATTTTCATCACCAATTTCTGTTGAAACTGCATTTATCTCACCCTGACCACTTGAGGAACCTATTTCTTCATCCATCGTATGGATATCAAATGCATTTCCACAAGAGTTAACCTCTCTCTCAGTAACAGATTGTTCAAAGGAGCTTGAATCATGAAGAGGATGTGTATTTTTGGATGGAGCCTTTTGAAAGTATGATAATACATCTGTTTGCCTTGATGGTTTCTTCCCATGATTATCTTTTGACATCTCACTAAATATTCCACAAGTAAAATTTCCAATCGATCTGCAAACCTGCATCAACAGTTTTCAAGCGTTGAGATATGCCTCATATAAATTCACTTGTTCATAGAAAATAGAATTATACTTTGCAAAATAATTGTTGAGTCAACATTGAAAGAACATATATCAGAAATTGAATTTTGAGGCAAAATGGAATTTCACAAAAATTATTTAACAATGATAACAGGAAACTATTAAATTTTAAGACATAAAATATAATAATTCATTTGTATAACATTGAAACAACATCACTTTATTTGAATTATTCCTAATTTCCTACAGAAGTTGGTTGACAGGATTCAGGACCTGGTCCCCTCCTCCCAAGCCAGCTTACAGTATGTCTACCATGCCCAAAACTCAAAAGCTAATGCTAAGCCAAATGAAAGGGTATTGCTACTTGAGGAAGAAATTTGAACAACCAGAAATCTAAGTATGGAAAGGGTAGAGCCTCCATCTATAAGATTTGGTAAGTTTTCTTTGGAATAAATAATTTCTATAAGATTTGGTAAGTTTTCTTGGCCAATGCCAATGTTAGCATGTTCAAGCCACAATTATCCAAGCCAACTTTGTCCAAAATCAACCATTTCAACAAAAACTACATTGATCCTTACCAAGAAAGAATATAGCTCTAGCGATCCTCAAACAAATAAAGTTATTGATAATGGAATCATAGTAGAAGGATGCTTACAAATATCTACTGATCTCACGAGTCCGACAAAATAATGGGTTTAGGGTTCATATTTTTTTGCAAAGTTGCAAATCACTTCATCAAAAAACACATTGTGAATTTGATCCATGGGTGGAAAACCTAAACCAAGTGGTATAAATGAGTTCCAAAATATAAAAATAGTGTGTCTAACCAAATATGAGCACACTATTTGAAATGGAGACTTTGTGAAAAATCACATTTATACATTCTAAGTTAACTCTATCACAAAAGATATTGAAAGAGTACAATTTTAAACCGATGGGATCATAACAAGAATGATTCACCTAGATATGATCTAATTTTAGTAGTCTAATATAATTTATGGGTAACCTCTCTATGTCCCAATTATATTTTTTGGTATTTTTCAACATCTTCCCTTGGATTTTAACAACTGGCTTTCTCCTTTATTTGTATTTCAGCATCAATATCTTGATTCCAAAGGAGTTGAAAGATCAAATAATAAGAGTAAAACTAAGACATACTTCAAGCTTAGATGCATTTTTCAGAGCTAAGATTTGGTGGCATTGGATCCAAGGTTTGAACATGTTTGGACATGAATTTGTATGAAAAGACATGCAAATGAAATTCCTATTAGGCATTTTGAAAGAATTATCCTCTCCAAAGAAGGCTCCTACATTTATAATTTAGAAATTCCTATGAAAATAGACTCCAATTCTTGATTGAGGGAATTTATAAGAGGCACCAAAAAAAAACTAAAAGGGGCTTATCATTTTTGCATTAAAAAGAACCAAAGATAAAGTGAGCATTCATTATAGTATCCCTTAGTATTTCCTTGTTGGGTATGCCATTGGATGTGAAGCTAAATATCTTGAAAGCTATTGGGAATATAGTTAGGGTAGTACTTGAAATTGACAAGGCTACTCTACCTAAGCTTGTAGGGAATTTTACTTATAGAATGGGATGTAGATATTTTTGAGAAAAAGCATACCATGGAGTTGCTCATGGTTCGACTACAGGTCACAGTTATGGTTAATGGAAGTTTTGTAACCACATGTTTGCTGGAAAAACTGAGTGTGAGCCCTTAGTGAGAAATATTAGCTTGGGAATTCGTGTGACACAACGATGGTGAATACAGAAAAATATGTCTTCATTACAATGCACATACTTCCATGTTGTAGGGTTCTAGTGTTTATCAAAAATATGGGTCTACTTTCAGTGTCCTATCTTCAAGAACGAGCTACTTTATCTTTTGGTATTGTATTAACACTATTGTAATCAGCTATCTCGTCGACCTACTTTATGGTAAAAAATTGGACCTAAAAAATGTCATCTTATCACCACAACTTCAACCTATTGAATTTGGAGTGTGTACTATCTGATAGAACATCACTAGTGAAAAATTATCTAAACATGGAATGTAGATTCAAAACTGGAAAATAATTACCACAGGAAACCAAAACAACCTAAACTAAGCAACCTCTCGTAAAAAATATATGTAATAAATTTATAAACACATATTATAGAAAACAATAACATAAATGACCAACTTCTTATCAAAACCTATCACTAATGATCATTAATTCTGCACATGAAAGTCTACTACAGAAGAACCACTAAATTGTTGAATTTTAAGTCTTTGTTATTGATCTATACCCTTACATTTATTTTATAGAAATGAAAAGGCGAGCTTAGGGTATACAAAACTAGATCTAATCATAGATATATGGATTTTCAAGATGATGATGTGGTGAAATCCAAGCCAAGAGTTCATATTACCTTCGGATCTACACCATAAATAAAGGTCAAACTCCAAGACATAAAAGATTCTAAAAATAAAATTGTACTATCTTCAATCTACTATCTACTTTGAATGGAGATTAAGGACATAGATAACCTTATCCTATCCTTACCTACCTAAAACTCGTGCACACATGCACACTAACTAATAGAAGGAAAATTTAAGGTTGCATCCACTCATTGTTTATTCATGGCTACCATCACCTACAGATTAGATATGATGCTAATGTAATATAAAACAACAAATCTATTGTACGTACTCGAACACATTGAATATTACCATAGGCACAGACTCTAATAGGTTTTTGAACATGTAATTTTAGGTATATATGGTTAGAAATTGTGAGTCACTAATAGATGTTACAAGGATGAATCCTTGCAGTAACATGCATACTTGCATGTATACTGTAACCTCTAGAAGAAACAGATAAGAATACATTAAAACAATATTCCATGTGGTTACAAAGATAGATGCATGTAATTGATATTATGACCCCTCGATCCATAATGGTACGATATTGAGAAAACAATAAAAAGTCATCGAAGTGCAAAAGAGGCCATGAAACGTTTCATGGCAACAATGACGATGATGTATGGTTTAGATTAAGAAGAAGCACCCATTTTATGAACTCAATTTTTCCTTCTTTTCCTTTCACATGGATAATGTGAATTCGGCACAATTGAGGCTTTGTGCGATGGGCATTGCTGCAAAGATGAAATAGGCTATTGGTAAATTTATCGTGTACTTTTCCAGGTCCTGTAAGGATTTTCTATACAATTTCTCACATAGTTAGCTACTTCCCATCTCCTAAGAAAGGAGTTAGAGTAATTATCATTTAATGAAGAGGAATGATTTCAATATACACAAAACTTTATTTATAATCATAGTATCTTTCATCTTCTTGGTTAGGAAGACAGTGAGTACAAGAAAGCTACTTCCAAAAAATAGGACCAATAGAAGTTCCACACTCAGTACAACAATATGAGGATCACAAATAGATGGGTATGTTGTGATCAATCCATGCATAGTTTGGACATCACAATTAATAAGGCACTAAGCACTATGTATCTCATTGATGGGTATTGGGATAAAATCAACTATTCTTCTCCCAACCATTGACATGCTGGAAATTGTGTAACTGTCACCCCCTAGCTTGTGTAATTTTTTCCATTTACTAGACCTATAGAGATTACAGAGGTCTAATCTGGCATCCATCCTCATGGTGTAAGGTATTGAGTCAGTGGCTGCTGTGGGGGTTCCAAAGCAAAGATTCCTCCACCCTGCAACCCATGTGGTTCTCTAGAGATATGTATCAGCATAGTAAGAGATTCTAGGGAGAAATTTATCCACCCTTTCATGAATAGGGGACTCCAAATATCAAAATCTACACCCTTTAGACAAGAGGGATTTTATAGGTGTTTTCTCCACGCTAACTATGCCCAAGGATTCCAGAGACACATCACCGTGCTATGTACCAAGTTGGAATGATATGGGGCTAGCCAACCTCTTATAAAAAACCTCTGCCAAATAATGTGACCACTACAATTAATTTAAACCATAAAACCTACAGGGTTTATTTGGGAACGTTGCGAGAGGACAATACTTCCCATTCCCTAAATCTAGTCACAAGCTTAGTGCTGAAAACAATCTTCAACTAGAAGAAAAACAAAGAGCAGATCAAATATAATTATATTAAAATCAATATCATAATAAAATGTCTCACTGTTTAAGATAATTAACAGTGCAATTTGTCTTATAGCTTTACTAATGCTTTAGCAACAGTGCAATTTGTCTTCTTACCCTCCACAAGTCTTAACAATCAATTCTTCAATTATATGTTTAGCACCCTTCACTTGAAGATAGGATAATTCTTCCCATCAAGCTTAACATTGGGTAGAGGGATGCTTTAAGATGAAGCTATCCTCCCCCTTGCTCAACAATTCTCTACAGATCTCAGAACAGAACCAAAGGTAATCTCAGGAACAACGTACTATACTACTATGACAAAGAACCACAATTCTGAAAGAAACATCAGTTTGGTTAGGATCTTCAAACAGCTACCAAGGAATCAAGCAAATGCTGCTCTGCAATTCCAAGACTTCAAGTATCCAGATGCATTGCATTGCTCTATGGCACATCAATGCAATTAATTAAGCATAGAAATAACATCTCTATGTAGCGGCACTTAAAATATTACAAAAGGTGATCATTCACTGAGGTACATTCCAAAAAATATATAATTATTGTTGCCACATCATCCAGATTTAGAATAATAATCTATTGGAATGGACACATTGATAAAAATTCCATTGTTGAGTTTGGGTTTGAGTTATTTCTTCCTCTAACTGCTCTCCAAAGCTAACTATTCAAACCAAGTCACCCTTCAATGACATACAACTCACAAGGTTCTCAAAGGCAGAAAAATCAAAAGCGTATAACAGTTAATATGTCCTTTACTGCTCCATTTTCAGGTGAAAGATTCTCAGTAATATAAACAGATCTTCCAATAGTCAACATGTAACAACAACCAAGAAAATATAGGAATCCACCAATAAACTATAATGCAAGGTCTTTTTTCTCTTTTCGAAAGGTTTCCATGAAAAACTTGTTCAAATTCATTTGTAGAGTAAGCACATTAAACGTTACTGTAATTAACCTTGAGCATGGAACATAATTCTTCTTAATCTCCATGATATTCAAGAATCAAACTCCAATGGCAGCATTGGCTTCAACACGTCTTCCTTTTATCCCTTCAAAGCTGCCATGGGTCATGATGGCTTGATCAATGATCGCATGCTCTTAAGACCAACAGTCTATACATAATTAGACTACAGTCTATACAACAGTCTATACAGACACTGTGTTCAATCCAGATTTTCATTACAAACACCATTGAGGCCATACGGTATCTCCAATTTTTCACATCATTGAGGTCATCAGTATCTCCAGTTTCAAACAGCATTCAGGCCACATTTGCTTCAAAGTGCTTACAAGTATTGTCAAACGGCAGTACATTCTAAATTTACTCATATTACAATTGAGAACTAGAACACATACCGCTTGAGAAGAGAGCTGCTGCCGCTTCAAGTACCTCAAGTGTAATATGAGTAAAGTTAGGCCTAAGCACCTTTATTATTGAGATTGAGTGCTTTCAAATACCAGGAGACAGGTGTGTGTGTTGACTTCAAGTTTGGCCTGGGAGAATTATTACACACTTTAAGCAGATTCTGTGAGGTTTCAAGGCACAGTGGGAACAAATCTTCAACTAAGGAGGTTGAGAACTGTCTAGTGACCTAGAACAACTAAGTGGGTTATGCGAAGATATTTATTAAGGGTGGTTGTGTTGAAGGTAGTAGGGAGGTTTAGAACGCAAGACAGGGGCGAGTATAGTCACTGTGAGAAAGAACTTGTGGAAAATCTGGGAAAATCAAGATTGTTTGTTATGTCAAAGGTCAAAGGAATAGAGCAATTGACTAGTGGGTCATAACGTAAAGTTCCACAGTTAAGGCTGCTAGAAAAAGGGACCGGAAGAGCCAAAAATGGGAAGGTGAATGAATGAGATGGACTACGTTGAATGATGGAAATATGAGAGTAGCCAAAAGGTATGCATTAAGTGGTACTAGAGCAATATTGATGCTCTTGGGGATTGACAAGTGATTGAGGAGGTTTCTGCAGTGAACCAAAAAGATTTATAAGATTGCTCGTGAAGAAGAGACATCAAAGTTGAGACAAAGAAACCAAGAAAATTTTGGGCAAGAGGAACCTAAGAAAAAAAGTGAGGAGAGAAAGAGATTGAGAACGGAATACAGGATTGGAGCATATTAAAGAAGTACCAACCAAGTGTAGAGCTAGGAAGAACTGAGATATTGAGACCTCAGAGGTTAAGGAACTAGTAGGTAACTGGTTTGTATTTTTTTTTAAATGTATACAAGGAGTTAATCCTTACAGTGGTAATAGTAGAAGGAGTGGTAACAGAGGACCAATAAAGTTCTTAAAGTGTATGGCAAGAAACTTACGACAAATAGGCTACAAAACAAAACATAGAAGGTTTCTAGCTGAGGTCCTCAAAGAGAAGAGAACAAGTGGAGTTCTCAAAACTGTTGTCTCTTGTGTTTTTTAACATAAAATATATGCAGTTAACTCTGTCCTTAAAATGTATGACTGAATTCTGAGACTGCCAAACCTCAAGCTTGCTCGTGAAGAAGAGACATCAAAGTTGAGACAAAGAAACCAAGAAAATTTTGGGCAAGAGGAACCTAAGAAAACAAGTGAGGAGAGAAAGAGATTGAGAACAGAATACAGGATTGGAGCATATTAAAGAAGTACCAACCAAGTGTAGAGCTAGGAAGAACTGAGATATTGAGACCTCAGAGGTTAAGGAACTAGTAGGTAACTGGTTTGTATTTTTTTTTAAATGTATACAAGGAGTTAATCCTTACAGTGGTAATAGTAGAAGGAGTGGTAACAGAGGACCAATAAAGTTCTTAAAGTGTATGGCAAGAAACTTACGACAAATAGGCTACAAAACAAAACATAGAAGGTTTCTAGCTGAGGTCCTCAAAGAGAAGAGAACAAGTGGAGTTCTCAAAACTGTTGTCTCTTGTGTTTTTGAACATAAAAAAGTTATAACTGTTAAGAATATACTAAGCAACAATGTACCTTTTAACTTTTTACGTTGAAAGTTAACATGAAATATAACGGGGAGTTGCCTGACTTCAACTGGAAATATTAAGGTATAGAATAAGTTATAACCTCTTCATTCTTAAAAGCATTTCCGTCTTTTAAAATCTTTAATCCATGATTGTATGTGTACCAGATAAAACTTCCTACTGCAAACGTTGAACTGATTCTAGAAGGCCAAGGTCCCTGGAGTATCTTTTCAGAATTTGATCTTATCTTCACACCAGGACATACAGAGGTGAACAGTTCGACTAAAGAATCTGGTTGAGAACTATGTTACTTCAACAACATTTCTTGTATTGTGCTTGAAATACCAATGTGTGAAAATAAAATATGATTTTTTCTGAATATGTGCCTTTATGTGTAAAGAACAAGTCAATTGTTTGATCCCTAAAAGAGGGACTTATATCCCACTCACTTTACCAACATGGATCCTCTGTGGAAATTTAAATTTGTTCTCTATTCTCAGTCTTATGCTGAGACCCCTGTCTTCAGTATGGATCCAAGCTTGCTATTCTTGGTTCACCTACACACAAAAAACCAGTTCTGAGTGCAAACTACTCTGCAAAACTATTCAGGATTGGTGAGATGGTCTGTTTTCTGGTATAACTTACACACAAGCAACCCGTTGACAATGCCAATAATATCCAGGACTTTGGCAATTTCTCTATCACTGAGAACCTTGTCTTTGGTGCAACTCCTCTACATGTTGATATCCAATTGAACTAGATCTATCAAGATGATCAAGTCTGAGACACTGTCATGGTCCTGTGTGTGCATTCACTTCTTATTGTAGTGGCTTGTTTGATGAATTGTATCCCAAAAGTCCAATGCTTTGGGTAAACCACCCAGCCAATGGTGCCAGCTATTGGTCGAGATTGTTGGGCTTAAACATGAACCACCAAACTGCCTATGCACAAGGTTTATAAATCTACTCTCAGTGGAGCCAGCTTGCTTTTCAGTGTTTGGATAACCAATGAACTGATCTCAATGAACCTGTAAATGGCATATGATCGCAATGGCTTCACAATGGAATGGCGTGTCTCATTCAATGCCCCCATCCTTCCAGCTTTCCTGTGCTTATAACCAAGCCAACTTATACTCCAACTCAAATCGACTACCACTTATTAAAACATACATAAGGCAATCAGTTAAAACCATTTATGAAATGGTTACTCCTTAAACATAGGAGAGAGGGCTACTACTCTAGAGATAGCCACAAATTAATATATATAAATGAGTTGGCTTCATGAGGAAATGAAATATGACAAAACCACAATGCTAAATGCCATGGAATATCTTTCTCTTCTCAAGATTTCCTATACTTATCTCAAATCCCTTCACTTAAATACCAATTCAACCACACATATATGAGTTGGCAGTTAAACAAATCATGTATGTGAAATGGTTTATCATTTAAACATATGAGAGATAGTCTTAATTGAAATATAAGAGATGACTGTCCCGGAATGTGAGAGTAAGACAAACATCTTCATTAAAAACCAATTCAACCACACATATGAGTTGGCAGTTAAACAAATCATGTATATGAAATGGTTTATTATTTAAACATATGAGAGAGTCTTAATTGAAATATAAGAGATGACTGTCCCGGAATGTGAGAGTAAGACAAACATCTTCATATTAATTCTTTGCTAAAGAAAACAATTAAATATGGTTTATTATTTAAACATATGAGAGATAGTCTTAATTGAATTATAAGAGATGACTGTCCCGGAATGTGAGAGTAAGACAAACATCTTCATATCAATGCTTTGCCAAAGAAAACAATTAAATACTGGTGTGATTCCTCCTGACCAATCTATAATGAACTACCTTAGTCCACTGTCCAACAAATTGAAGTTGAAACAACACCCAGCCACCAATCCTACGCACTCAGGGATGAGGAAGATGCCTACCAAGCAACGGTTGTACGGCATGCATATAGGCTCAAAGAACAACCAGAGACAGTGGATGGCCTCACTAGGGATAAATAGATTTGAGGCATATGGCCTCACAAAAGTGCATTCCTTAGCGTGCATGTGGGTATGGGATACCAACGGTCTCAGGCTTCTAACTTTGCTGCTCTGTGGAAAGAAATTAGGAAACCTACTAACTAATTGTAACAGTTAATTAATGGCAACCTTATATCTTCAACTTCAAAGAAAAATGAATGGTGGAGAATAGAGAGATGTTGGCATTTATCAATTACCAATGGATAATAAAATTTTGAGTGGAACAATCATAGCTATACATGAGAATTCACCATTAAGCATTAATGACTATAGGCAGCATCTTTCATATAGAGGAAACACTATATAACTCTTACACAGATTTTATTTTCTTCCCACATAGAGAAATATTCAAACCATCCAAGACTCTTCAAACAAGGATAATTTCAATTCACTCAACACACAATGGCCACCATGTTTACTTTGGAAACACAAATGGAAAAACCAGCTTCAAATGGTTGCTCAGTTTCTATTTTGACATATCTGGTTACAATGCAGCTCATGTCTCCTGTGCATCCTCACCTTGTGGCCAGCCCCAAGCTCTTTGTATTAAAATATATGCAGTTAACTCTGTCCTTAAAATGTATGACTGAATTCTGAGACTGCCAAACCTCAAGCTTGCTCGTGAAGAAGAGACATCAAAGTTGAGACAAAGAAACCAGGAAAATTTTGGGCAAGAGGAACCTAAGAAAAAAAGTGAGGAGAGAAAGAGATTGAGAATGGAATACAGGATTGGAGCATATTAAAGAAGTACCAACCAAGTGTAGAGCTAGGAAGAACTGAGATATTGAGACCTCAGAGGTTAAGGAACTAGTAGGTAACTGGTTTGTATTTTTTTTTAAATGTATACAAGGAGTTAATCCTTACAGTGGTAATAGTAGAAGGAGTGGTAACAGAGGACCAATAAAGTTCTTAAAGTGTATGGCAAGAAACTTACGACAAATAGGCTACAAAACAAAACATAGAAGGTTTCTAGCTGAGGTCCTCAAAGAGAAGAGAACAAGTGGAGTTCTCAAAAGGTGAGAAAAGTGTAGAAGCCATAGAAGACCAGAGCATGCTCAAGTGGGTTCCAGAGGAGGGAACCAGAGGAATACCAAAAGCCTAGGTTGAGGTGAAGTGGGTGAGATATTGGGTAACAAGTGATGGAGAAGAATTGTTAAAGGGGCTTGAGTGTAGCTCACAATGAGCAAGAGAAAGCTCACAAGAAAGGAGGAAAGAAGATGGCTACTGATGGACATAATTCAAAGAGAGGCCATAACAAAAGGGAGAAGCATGCCAAGGAAAATGGCATGAGTAAAGAAGAAATTGAAAAGGAGATTTATGAGTTGAAGGAGAGATTCAACATAGTCAAAATGAGGCTTGAAAGAGAATACCAAAGGTAGAGATGGGACCTAAGGAAGAAGGCCAAATTACTTGTCAGAAAAAAGATTTTAAGAGGAAGCCCCCTAAAGCTAGAAAGCTAGGGAGGAAGATGAAGCACCTGTTGAGCCTAAAGTTGAATTAGTTCACTATTTTGAACTAGAGTAGGGAATAATCCTTGATGATGAGGAAGATGTTGAAGAGAGACTATCAGAGAGTCTCATGGACTGCATAAAGAGTTCAAATCAACATATGGATTTGTTGATAGAAGATATGGTGGAAAAAGCATCATAACAGTAGAGGGAGCTACACAAAGAGGATGTCGATGAGACAATAAATGAAAGTCTCATGGGAGGTTAGCTAGAAGTGCTCGTAACACTAACATATATACCATATGGGGCTAAAGAGCTTGGTGATTATGATACTGATGCTATGTGTATAGATGCAGATGATAAGGATTTTCAAGAGGGACAATCATTCATAGTTGTCATAAGAATAGAAGAAATAGAAGGAGTACCATCCTAAAGCATGGAAGGAAGACAAAATTTGATGTTGGAGGCATCAGAAGAGGCCAGGTAACCTTTTATTTTTAAAATTGGTGAATTTTATGTGAATGCATGCTTTGCATGTGAGGAGAATGGACAACTAGTCCAAAAGGAGAACGAGAGCACTAAAGAACTGAGTACAACGGCAGGCAAATGTTACTAGATAGGAGGTGGTTCAAGCAGACACGCCACCTTATGTTCCAGCCATTCTCTATTTAGCTCTACTGGCTTTCTTATACCTATACCAGGAACCCGAGCCCACTAGGAAGCCTTTCGCTCTTTTAGATCGTGTAATGCAATCTCATATCTTCACTTCCTATGCCCTGAAACCAACCCTATATCTGTGTCCTGGCACTTCATAGAAGAAGCATTAAGGAAAGGCTATCCCGGCTGGGTGCTGCTGGTTTGAAAGAGCAAACCTACATCAACTCTAAAATCATCACTTACATCTGATCAGACCATCTCATTGACTAGAGAGATTGAATCCACTAGACTACCATCGATAAACAATCAACAGAACATCAACTAGCTATCACATAAAAGAAACCAAAAGACACTTACCGCTCCCACCGGCCGGCTGATGGAAATGGACTGACTACCGGAGATATTCGTGTTATTTCGTCTACTCTGGTTTGTACACGAATGCGTGGGTTATACCGAGTACTTGGTGAATTATAAACCGCTGCAAATAAGAAACAAGTTCCATGAGTATAAAATCAACAAATACAAATGAATATTACGAAGTACCATGAACAGGTATACCCCATCTTCCGGAAGGCAATTGCAATCCCTGAGAAAAGAAATCATGAGCCGTTCAAATCCAAGAAACAATGGATACCGAAACGAGAGAAGAATAAGCGGATTGAAATCTGAAAATGCAAGAATATCCCACCGAAACTGCTGCTGCTAGATTTGTGAACTAGGATGAAAAAACCTATTTCAAAACCATTTTTATACAGGAACCCAGGGAGCCATATACACCAAAACAACGGGCTGAATCCATCAAAACAGGGAGCCGCCCTCCATTTCAAAATAAATCTAACATCCCATGACCAAATCGACCCTCATCCCATGACCAAATCAACCCTCACAAACCACTCCCGGGACCAAATCGACCCTCACAAACCACTCCCAGACCAGAAAACCCAAACTGTAAATCAAAATGGGGGCAATTTTGATCAAATACCATTCCGCAAATATCAAAATGGGGCTATTTTGATCAAATACGATTCGGTTAGTTTATCCGCCCTGGGCTAAAATAAAAAAATAAATTAATTTTTAAATAAAATATGGGCTAATTATATATAAAAAAAATATTATTTTAATTAAAAATTCGCCCCATTAAAATATAAAAAGCCTTAAATTTCGCCAATGGGCTATTATTCGCCCCTAAAATTAACCTTGATATTCTAGAATGCAACTTTCAAATTTGAAAGTTTTGTATAATCAGGTTTTGCATCAAAAAGTGTATTCATTAACTAAAGAAGTTGGAAGTTCCTCTCTAAATAATTCACTATAGTACTTCACTTTAGAATTGCAGTCTTTTCATGTGCTCTATCTGCCCAACTTTTAAAAACCACTAGTTCTTTTTCATATAGTTCCCAAGAAAGAAAATTTCCTTGTTGGTCCCAACAACTAGGTAGACCATATCTAGTCCTCTGGACAAATTTGGAATCAAACAAAGGTACTGACTCGTGAACCTCCTTTAATTTTTTCTCATCTTGAATACGAAGTTGGTTTTTCTCATTCACTTTACTAATTTCCATAATTACTCCAACTTTATCTATGATATCTAATGCCCTTTGTTCAGTTGAATATTTCCCATTTAAATATTTGATAATCTTTTTAGCCTTCATTACTTCTTTCTATACAGTTTTCTTGCATGCATCAATGCTTGATTGAGACCCATTCATCATAATATTTTGTTGAGAAATTATATGAATGGACTCCCATTTAGAATGGAATGCCTAAATGATATCATCCCAAACAATTTTTCTAACTTAAATTAGAGATATATTTCCCTTTAATTTGGTTTTTAACTCCTTGATCTCATCTTGTGTTGCCTTTTTCTTGGTGGTCAACTGATCATTGTTTTCTTTTGTTATATTTAGCTTCCTCTCCTTGATATCAAGTTGTTCCTTTACCTAAGTTAGGTTGTCTTTTTTTCTCTAGTTCAACCTCTGAATTTTTGAGTTCTGCCATAACTTTTGTAAGCTTCTCTGAGGGGTCATTTAACTCACTTGGCACAATAATAGTGAAAACATGGGTTTCGATTGATTTTTGTCATCCCTACCTTGTTTCTATAAAATGAAATTTACTTTGTTTCTATCCACTAACACTCTCATTAGCTCTTCCTTCTCTTTCTTAACCTGAGCTAGTTTAGATGTTTGAGCATGCTCAATCCCAAGCATTTTAACTTCTTCCTTAATGACTACATCTCAGATTTTGTGTTTTGCAATAGATTTTTGATAGCTTCAATGTTTTCTGGATCTATTCCCAATTTAATAATTAGATTCTTATAGTCCTGATTTTAAATATGCAGTGCTCTATAATTTTCCTTCTCTTGCTTGAGATGATTTGAAACTTTCTCCAAAAGTTTTTTTGCTTTACTTACTATTTTTTTCGGTTGGTTTTCATGTGCTATGGATTCAAATAGTTTTTCGGGCAGGATATTCACTTTATGGGACCCTAAATTTTCATCTCTCCATGCCTTCTCATCATCTATTGGCATCATCCTAAAAGGATTTCTTAGAGGATCTCCTTGCCCCATAAAACAGGTTAATTTCTATGGACCTTATAATGATAGACTAGCCTTATGGGACTTGGAAAAATCCAACGACCTTCTCTCTAAATAATCACTCCTCTTGGTTAGAGACTTAAATTTTACAACATCTGCATGGGACACCTAGAGACTTCGTGCCTGCCCAGATCCATTGAGCCCCTACTTCTCGACAATGCTATAAAAACATAACCTCCAAGACATCCCTCCTTTCCCATTAACCCCTACCTGGAGAAATGGTAGGTCAAGCATGGATGGGATATTAAAATGACTGAATCGATTCTTGATGGTTGACCAATTGACTGAAAAGGTAGGGAGGCTTAGATCATGTACCGCACAAGATAAGCTTCAAGATCACATGCCCATTTTCTTGGAATTAGAATTTGATCCTCTCCAAAATAAATATCCCTTCAAATTCAACCATACATGGCTGGAAGAAGATCCATTTAGATTTATAGTGAAGGATACCTGAAAAAATGCCCAATCAATAGCTCTTATGGAATGGCTTCCTTGGCAAGAAAACTCATGGAGCTAAATATTGTAGTAGTGGTATGGGAGGAGAACAAGAAAATAAAACAACAAAAATAACTCTTAAACATTGAGTCGGAATATGAGTACATTTCTTAGACTTTCACCTCTTCCTTCTCTATAGAAATAGCCCAAAGAATGAGCTCCCTGGAAGCTAGAAAAATGCAGATCCTAAAAATGGAGGAAGAGGCTTGGAGATTAAAAAGTAGGGCTACCTGGATAAAAAAGGGGGATGGTAACACCAAATTTTTCCACAACTATGCAAACCATAGGAGGAATATTAATTCTATATGGGAGATAGAGATAGAAGAGGGAAATACTGTCACATCCTCCAAAGGTTTGAAATATTTGACCTACTCTTATTTCTTCTCTCACTTCAAAGATTCAGGATCCTCCAATATCGTCTCACAACTTCAACTTATCCAACATTTTGCACATTTTTTTAGCCAAGAGGAATCGATTCAGATTGGTAGCACGATCACACTTGAGGAAATTAAAGGAGTACTGAACAAATTATCAAAGTACGAAATTTCGAGGCTCGATGGTTGGATGGTGGAACTATTCCTATCATTCTTCGATATCATGGGACCAAATCTCTATTTATTGGTGGAGGAATCTAGAATAACTGGGAAAGTATCTACATCTATCAATGCTACCTAAATATCCTTGATAGCAAAATTCTCAAAGCCTAAGTCCTTTCTTAACTTCAGGTCCATTTCCCTGTGCAACCTAATATATAGAATGATTACTAAGGAAATCTCCAACATGATCAAATAGTTTCTAGCCAAGAAGATGTCTCGAAATCAATTTGGATCCCTAGCTGACAAGTAGATACATGATTCCATAGGAATTTCACAAGAATCCATCCATTTTGTTAAAAAAAGAAGCACTTGTGCTCAATATGGACCTTAAAAAATCATTCGATAAAGTCCATTAGACCTATCTTAGACTAGTCCTCCTACAAATTGGATTAGGCCTAAAAGTTTCAAACTGGATTGGGGGTTGTGTGTCCTCAACCAATTTTTCCATCTTAATCAATGGCTCATCCTCTAAAATTTATGCCTGATCTCAGGGACTCAGGTAGGGATGACCATTATCACCTCTTCTATTTTTTCTTGTGATGGAAGGATTGAGTCACCTCTCGTTGAAGGAAAAATAAGAAGGTAAAATAAAGGGCATTATAATATCCCAAAACCAATACATCACCCACCTTATGTTTATGGATGATGTTTTGCTCATGGGTCCAGGAACTGTATCTGAATAGCAGCAACATTCCATAGAATCATAAACCATTTTTTCATTGCTACCGAAATAGAGATTAATCTTAACAAATCCTCTTTCCATCAATTTGTTGTTAGCTCGGACATCCTCTAAGACATAGTATTTCATGCTTGTGTAAACTGTCCCATTGGAAAATGGTATTATGTATCTAGGTTTCTTTCTTAAACCAAACGACTATCATAAATATGGGTGGATGTGGATGATCCAAAGGATGGAGAAGAAAATAAATTTGTGGTGCTACAACTGGTTGTCACTAGGGGGGAAATGATACTGGCTAAATATATTTTGGAAAATATGTTTGTTTACTGGATTTGATTAGCCAAAATTCCCATCGATATTCTCACCACCATCAGATAGCTAATGTTCAACTTTCTATGGGATGGAAAAAATAGTAGAGAAGGTGTACATATTGCCAACTAGTCCTCACTATCTACCCCAAAAATTCTAGGAGGTTGGGGATTTATGGAACTTTAACTGGTTTGCAAAATATTTTGTGTTGAAAAAATTGTGGAGAGTTCTATTCATTGAGAGAATGTGGATCTAGGTCATAAAAGAGAAGTATTTAAGTAGAATTACAATGGTGGACTGGATTAGGAGATAAGCCAACAAACCTACCAAAGGAGGCTCCATAGTATAGAAAGCACTCATGGACTCCTTCCCCATTCTTTTCAACTTACTAGTTTGGAAAGTTGGGGATGGAAAGAAAGTCATCCTTGTTAAGGACTCCTTCATAAGCGGTGGTCGAGTCTACAAGTTGTCCACAAATATAAGACAATTCTTGTCTTCCAAGGGACTTTACTACCTACACAATATAAAAAAAGTGGACCCCTCTTAGCCCCTCCAAAAAATTTGGTTGTTCTTGGCTGAGTTAGGGCTCGTTGGAGAACTTGATAAGGAATGGAATTTATTCGTTAAGGAGATAAATCTTAATGGGGTGAGACTAAACAATTATAGGGACACTCTAGTTTGGAGCTGGGACTTCTCATCTAGGAATATTACAACCCTCTCTTCCTACGAAGTGATAACACATTTTGAGGTGACAAAATATAACAATTGGTGGAATAAGCTAATATGGAAATGGCACATTCCCAATAATTTAAAATGCTTCACTTGATTGGTACTCCACAACAAAATTTTGACATGGGAAAACCTTCAGAAAAGAGGCTTTGTAGGACCTAGCTGATTTGTTCTATGTAAACAACATGAATAAACTGTTGACCACCTATTAGTAAAATGCATTTCTTCCCATAAAATCTGACCTACTGTCCTACAAATTATGGGCATTAGTTGCTTTTCTTATCGGTGAAGAAATATAAACAACTTTGTACCTTGCCTATATTTGTGACATGGGGCATATGGATTCTAAGGAATAAGGTTATATTAAAAAATGAAAGGAAATGAATCCTCCTCCAATCCACAAGGATTGTATCCCTCTTCAAGGAATATCTCCCTTTACAAATATCTAAAATCCACAAAAGGGTCTACTTTCCTATCATACCACAAGACCTTCTTGTTGGGTTATTTGATGGAAAAACACAAGAAAATGTTTATTCAGGAGGGGGACTGATAAAAATACTTGGAAATTGATCAATCCTATTTAGAATTGGGCTTGTCTATGGGACAAACACTAAAGTATAATTGATTGTAGTATGGGCTCTCATGACACTAGAAAATCTAAAAACCATAAAAAAAAATTTTAATTCTCAGAGACTCCAAATTTGTTATTGATTGGTTGCTAGGTTATGCTCACTTAGAGGTCTTGAATCTAACTGTTGGGAAGAAAATAATTTAGGAAACAATACAACACTTTCAGGATATTAGATTACAGCACATATATAGAGAATACAACAAAACAACTAACAAACTAACAAAAAATACACTAGTGTTGGACCCTGGATACATTGTCTATGAGGAATACATCGACAACAAAGTCCAAGGATTTCAATCCATACCTATAGCCTACATTAATTAAATTTATTTTCATCAGACTCAAAGGGAGTTAGACTGGTCAACATTCTAGGAAAAAACTATCTATAAAAGTTAAACATGACAGCCCTCAGTTTTTCCTGAATCTTCAATCAACTAAATTATGTTCTAGAACATTATGTGAGTCTCTCCAACAATATCGATATACATAGATCATACACACTCTGTTTTGTTGAGGTTATACAAAAATATGTAACAAAATGTAATGATCAAACTGCTCTGAAAATACAGTTTTCTGCATTGTTCCACATGCAACCTTTTTGTAAAGAGTTGAAAAGTTATATTCCAGCAAGGCTTTTGAACTTTTTTTTATTCTAAATGGAATAAAAAAAACATCTTTTGAATTGAAAAATAAATCTTAGTATATAATTCTATTTGCAACATTTATAATTGAAAGCGATTTTTTAAAGAGTTTCAGAATTTTCAATATTATAATTGTCCATTTCAATTTTTAAAATATTTAAAAAAATAATATATGTAAATATTTCTAAAATATACGGTTTTGAATTTTTACAGTATTAAATTTTAAGCAATCACACTTGGTAACTATGGTGGAAACCATGATTATGAAGATTGCAACTCAAGAGAAAATTATAATTGATCTAAGATTTTTTCTGTATACTTTATTAAACAGAAACTTTCATTGCAAGACCTTTAACTAAAACTTATATTTGCATGTAAACATGAGAAAGTACATACTTTAAGCAATTTTTCACCAATCCATCAACATAATCAAGAATAAAATAGCCAAGAAGCAAACATAACACAAGACATGATAATGGAGTTTATCTAGTTTGGACTACATCTCCGGCCCCTGGGTCAATAGTGTGGAGGTTGCTTCATTAATCTCAACAAAAGAAGATGAGTACAAGGTGAAATATCTATCAGCACAAGGATGGAAATATCATCTCAAGTGGCAATGTCTCTCCTACAGAGAAACATTCTCCTACAAATAACTCTCACTAAAAAACATGTTCTCCTTTGATAAGACAAAGAAATGACTTCTCACAAAAGTGGCATAAAATGGACACTCTCACATAAGTGGAAACAAGTCCTTTTGAATTCCCTAGTCAGATTCAAATCATGCTCATCATCATCATAGTCATCTCACAATTTTGTGACCAATGGCTGTAAACATGATTACTTTTTTACGAAGTATCAACAAGATCCTCTTTACGTGTTGCACCACCTTGACTTTTTTTGCAAAGGCTCAAATGATGAATTTCCTGCAAGGATTCAGATCTTACTTCCCTATTGCAACATACAAATATCTCCAGAACCTGCAACATACATCCATCCTGTCGTCAAAATAAAAACAAGTAAATGGCCAAAATGCATCATTACACCTACCAATCTGACGATGGCATGAAAATTGACTACTCAAATGCCAAAAACAGACCATGCTGTTATGATCCTTGTGAAATTCTAAGAAATCTGAGTATAAAAGTGACCCCATTCCGACACTGTCAAATTTGGGCCTCCAAGGAATATTTCAGATTCTTCAAATATTATTTCGCTTAGGGTTCCATTTATCAAAGTTCGACAGTGTCAAGGTTCCCACTTCATGGTTCCCAAAAAGTTCATGGTTCCACACTAATCATGACTCTCGACCCTCCATCATGGTTCCTATATCAAGGCTCGAGGTTCCATATTGGAACATCTTCTCTGCTCTCGAATTTACTCACTTAGCCTGTACCTCATGGCTCTATTTGAATTTGAGTTCCCATTCGCTCCTATGTCAAGTTTCTGAGTGCTCGACTCTTGCACATCACTCCTCTCTTACTCAAATGAAAGGGTTTTTAATGTATCTCAGGATTGGAGGGGTCATGGGTTGAATCCCCATTGACCCCAACTTTTATTAATTTTTAATAAATCCATTGTTTTCCTTGTTCAACCATCTACAAAGATCAACATATAAATATAACCACCATTTTTTTACATCCAATATATTTATTGTTTCAAAGGGTTTAGGGTTGACCGCACAACAGTTACAATAAATCGCCAATTCAACATATAATGTCAACCATCTGAAAACAATGTTGTTGATGCTATTTAATTAGCTACCCAAAATGTTGTTATGACAAATTTAAAAATTGGCCTACCAAAATAGAATTTTTTTGTAGGAACTGAACTAACGGTCACACGCTGCTAGCATTTATGGATTCGTCGCATCATACCAAAACTGTCGAACAAAATTTGTTACAAGATTTTGATTGTTGATTGTCGTTGGTCTAGTCTACGCAAAACTATCATTTAATATTGCTAAACATGAGTGTATAAACATCAGTATATACTGTTGTCAAAAATCCAGAGTTAACATTATGTGTTATAGATATGTTGCATCAACTGTCAGGTGTCCGGTCGTTAACTACCTGTTTTAATTCAAACATCGATCCATAAAGTGTATGGTTCCAACTAGTTGGTGGTGACGGTTGGCAGAACCACCCAATATGGTGGCCCACCACCCATATAATTTGAACCATATATCAAACAAAAAAAAAAAGTATGGATTCCAATCCATATTAAGACTTGTCCGGGTGGCCAGATGACATTTTGTTGGATTCATTCTACCGAGTTCCAAACATACACTATTGTCAGTTAACAGCTTCTCACAACTGCTTGCAATGTGTTATTACTATTGAGTATTGAATGTGGTTGCCTAAACATTGGTTTAATGAATATCTTGTTTTGGCATTAGTTATTACATATTTTGTTTGGGGTCAGACAATTGGGGTCGCCCAGTGGGTGTGGGTTCGACTCCCATTGACCCCACCAAATTAAATATTTTCATTAAAATTCAGACCGTCAAAACCGCCAAAGAACAACACACTGTCAAGTTTGTTTGTTGGGAAAATTTGGTCGCCAAGTGGGTGCCACATGGTACCATTTCATTGGCCCATGTGGCCCCACAAAATTGGGTGATGTGCTGGCTAACTGTAGCAAGTGTCGCTATGTTTGGAAACTTTTCCATCTTTAGCAACATCACTAACCTTATTTGGATATCTGCTACTTTTAGCGAGATTCCACCAAATTTTGCTGGGTTGCCAAACTGACGAAGCTCCAAATATGTCTAGCTTCCTACTAAATTTAGTCAAGGTGTGGGTGGCGAATTGACCAAAACTTTGACTGATAATAACTTGCTCATACAAAGTCAAATTGAGGCAATGTCTGCACCATTGGAATCATGACAATGAGCTCTTCGATATGGCCCTCGTTTCGATGAGATTCAAAGACTTCGATTTTTGAGCCATTAGGGATCCACTTGGATCATTCCTCCCCACTGAGCAACTTTTGATCCTCCCAATGCATAAACATGATCTGCAATCTTGATATGCATAAAAAATGTCTCTGACAAGCCAGCTTCCCTTTCCTTCACCTTTTACTTCGAAACTTGGAATGATGAAACCAACACCTGTATCCATATGAAAAATTGTAGCTGCTAACACATGTTCAACTTACAAGATACAAGAAAACCATACTTTCCAAGAGTTTGTAACACACTCATGGTCAAGTTTTCATCAGACACTAAACCCCATGCTATCCAACTAAAAGGAAAAAGTATCACTATGTTTCATTCACATGTGACGTTATGCATTCATCACTTTTACAAACAATTTCACATGTGATTTATAATGTTTGCCATGCCAATCTACTTGAAAAGCCTACCAATTCTGGATGGAGCTTCGTGGGATGAAATTCTGGATGGAGCTCCCAACAGGTAGCTCTCTAATGTCCTTTATTGTTGCAATGGTTGCAATGGTTATTCTTCCTCTATACTTTCTTGACCTTGCTTTTCTTCTAATGTGGAAAAGGGTCTTCATGTCTTGGCTTCTTCCTGGTTTCCATTCTTTTCCAATACTTGGCAACAACATGATTATTCAAACCACAAAATGTACATGGTTTTCTATGCCATAAACTTTTCCTATCATTTCCAGTTTGTTTATAATTGAAAGGAAACCTAGAATACATGTGGATCATACATTTTAGGCTTTTCCCTATTGCAATTCCAAGAAGGATATGGACCATGTTCTTCTCCTAGATATCTTGTTGGAGGTATTGTTCCCAAAAGGTGACGTGTCACCGTTCCTCTTAGATTGTATTGTTGATGGCTTAGATTCTTTGTTTTAGGAATCCCTTGCTTCTTCTACCTTATAACATTCTCATTCAATGTACCCCAGTCCTATAAATTGAGGCCTCCTAGAAACCTCCAATGGTTGAGTAATTCCTTGGCCATTAATACCCAGTCCTCCTCCTTTATAACCCACCTTGGTAATGAGTTTCATGACGGTACCGAAATAGGTATCTCAATGGTTCCAATAGAAATATCATCATGAGAAGAAAGAGTTTCGTTTACCTTTGATCTTGTTGATGATGCTTCATCATCTTCTTTTGAAAACTCTCCTTTTTTATTAGAACATTCTCCCATTTGTTCCTCCACAACCTGCTCTAACATGAGCCTCAATTTCCGCTTCTCCTCCTTTGCATCTTGTAGAAGCCTTCTAAGCTCTGCATTCTCTGCTTAAATGCAATGATTAATCTCTTCCAACTCTTGAAGTCTTACTCACTTCAATCCTTTTCCCATGATGACATTCACAATCCCTGAAAAATGGTCATACCTCTTTGATATCACTTGATCCGAGAATTTTTGTGTATACGTTCTTAAACAAAAATATTCATTGTAGGACCTTTAATTGACACTTATATTTGCACGTGAACATGATAAAGTGCATACTTAAACAATTCTTTCATCAATCCATCAACATAATCAAGAGGCAAATAACCAAGAAGCAATCATAACACAAGACATGATAACAAAGTTTGTCCAGTGTGGACTATGTCTCTGGGCCCTGGGTCAATAGTGGGGAGGCCACTTCATTAATCTCAACAAAATAAGATGAGTACATGGAAAAATATCTGTCAGCACAAGGATGGAACTCTCATCTCGAATGGAAATGTCTCTCCTAAAAATATATGTTCTCCTACAAAGAATTCTCACTAATAAATACATTCTCCTTTGATAAGACAAATAAATGAATTCTCACAAAAGTGGCATAAAATGGACACTCTCACATAAGTGGCAACATGTCCTCTTGAATTCGCTAGTCAGATTCAAATCATACTCATCATCATCATAATCATCTCGCAATTATGAGACCAATGGCTATAAACATGACTACTTTCTAATGAAGTATCAACATGGACCTCTTTCAGCTTTGCACCACCTCGGTTATTGTGCAAAGGATCAAATGATGAATTTCTTGCAAATATTCATATATTTATTCCCTACTGGAACATACAAATATCTTCAGAACCCTCAACATACATCCATCCTATCATCAGAAGAAAAACAAGTAAATGGCCAAAATGCATCATTATACCTCCCAATCTGATGATGGCCTGAAAATCGATTTCTCAAATGCCAAAACAAACCGAACCATTATGATCCTTGTGAAATTATAAGCAATATGAGTTTAAAACTAACCCCATTCTAACACTGTCAAATTTGGACCTCCAAGGATTCTTTTAGATTCCTCAAATATTCTTTTTCCCATGGTTCCATCTCGGTCAGGGTTACATCTGTCAAAGTTGCATAGCTTCATGGTTCCCAAAATGGTCATGGTTCCACATCGTTCATGAATCTTACCCCTCCATCATGGTTTCTCTGTCGTCACTCGAGGTTCCCTATTGGAACTTCTTATTTTCTCTCTATTTTCCTCGCTCAGCCTCCATCTCATGGCTCTATCTTAATTTGAGTTCCCATTCACTCCTTCATCAAGGTTTCGAGTGCTTGGCCCCAACACATCACCCCTCTCCCACTTAAATGAAAGATTTTTTAATGTATCTCATGATTGGAGGGGTCGAGGGTCCAAGGTTCCAATCCCCATCGACCTTGATTTTTGTTTATTTTTAATAAATCAACCATTGGCCTTGTTCAACCATCCACCAATGTCAACATATAAATATAATCACTATCTTTTTAATCGTCTGCCATATTTACCATTTGGTAGGGTTTGGGGTTGAATAACTACCAATTATAATAAAACGTCCATTTAACATATAATGTCGACCATCCGAAAACAATATTGCCGACACTGTGTAATTAGATGCCCGTATCACTTTTATGACATTTGTTTAGCATTTGGCCACCAAAATAGATTTTTTTTGTAATTGTTGAATTAATGGTCACATCTTGTTAGCTTTTTATGGTTCTGCCACATCATACCAAAACTGTTGAACGAAATTTGTTACAATGTTTTCACTGTTGTTTGTCGTTGGGTTGGTCACGATAGAATTGTCGTTTAATACTGCTAACCGTCAGTTGATAAATGTTGGTATAGACCATTGTCAACAATCCATAGTTAACATTACGTATTATATATATGTTGCATCAACTTTTGGGTGTTGGGTTGCTAATCACCCATTTTAATTCAAACATCGATCCATAAAGTGTATGGTTCTGGTTGGTTGGCGGTGAGGGTTGGCGAAACCACCAAATATGGTGGCCTGCCACCCATATAATTTGAACCATATATCAAAAAAAGAAAGTGTAGACTCCGGTCCATATTAAGACTTTCCCTAGTAGTTGGATGACACTTTATTGGATTCACTTCATCGAATCCAAGCCACCTTTGAGTGTTTCAGCTGGTAGAACTACTCTCGAATGATTTTTCAATGTTCTTGGAGAACTTTTTGATAATCTAGGCCCTATAGATGCTCGCATAACATCTCCTATTCATAGATTTTCTCCCACATTTACAAATCTGGATACAAAATTATCCATCTTTGAAACATGCATTAGGGTATTAGATATTTTGTTTCCTTACTGTCATGGGGTAAAAATAAGTTTATTTGGAGGAGTTGGAGTGGGTAAAACAATACTCATTATGGAGCTAATCAACAACATTGCTAAGGCTCATGGAAGGGTATCTATATTTGGAGGAGTAGGAGAAAGTGCCTGTGAAGGGAATGATATTTACATGGAAATTAAATAATCAAGAATAATGGATGAAAAGAACATCTCAGAATTAAAAGTGGCTTTGTTTTATGCTTAGATGAATTAACCACCATTAGCTCGTATGAGGGTCGATTTAATTTCTCTAACCATGGTTGAATATTTCTGAGATGTCAATGAGAAAGATGTATTATTATTTATTAATAAAATATTTAGGTGTCCAAGCGAGATCATAAGTATTCACCCTCTTAGGAAAAATTCCTTGTGCCATGGGTAGTCATATAAATCTTGGCACAAAAATGGGTTCTTTGAAAAAGAGAATTACATCCACAAAAAAGGGATCCATAACCTCGATTCCAACAGTGTATGTACTTGCTAATGACTTGACTGACCCTTGCTACAACATTTTCACATTTAAATTCTATCATCATACCATCACGAGGATTAGCTACAAAGGGTATCTATCCAACATTGGATCCTTTAGATTCAACATCAACTATCCTCCAACCTTGATTTGTAGGTGAAGAAGATTATGAAACTACACATGGGGTTAACCAAACTTTACAACATTATAAGGAACTTCAAGACATTATAGCTATTCTTGGTCTGGATGAATTATCAAAGGAAGATCATTTAATTATGGCAAGATCAAGAAAAATAAATGTTTCCTATCAAATTCCTTTTTCGTAGCAAAGGTATTCACAAGTTCCCTGGGAAAATATGTTTGTCTCATGGAAACAATTAGAGGGTTTCAAAGGATACTTTCCAGAGAATTAGATGGTATTACTAAAAGTCTTTTATTTGATGGGTAATATTGATGAAGCTATCGCGAAGGCTATGAACTCCAAAACAAAAAATTAATTCTTAAATGATCCTAAATCTTCATGTATTGTCTCCTAATTGAGTCACTTGGGATTGAAATGTTAGAAAAATAATTCTATCTACTAATATTTATCAAATTTGTGTATTACACAATCATGCTACTTGTGGTAGCTATAGATATAGGAGCTATGAAAATACGTCTCAATGGGCAATGGTCAACTATGGATTTGATGGGAATTTTTGCCAAGGCAGACAATGGCATAATCACCATATTGGTAAATAATGTAGAGAAAGATGTTGGAAAGCTTACTTAGCTCAAGCCTAAGGCAAAAGACAAGGAATATAGGCTGATGTACCTTGGAAAAGAGCTAGAACACAATTAGAGGTTGTCAATGCTAGCTCCCCCCCACACCCCCTCCCCCCTCACTGTTATAGACATTTTTGTGCCCTACAACTCCAAGCATGAAATGTCCATAACCAAGGACTCCTAAGTCCCTAAAAGTGTTGTTCTAACCCCTAAAGGAACAAGGTCAACATATTATAGCTTCTCCCAGAAGTTCTCCACCAGAAACTGCTCAGAATTGGTCAAAACAGGATCATTGCAGTTGCTCCATTGGCTAAGTGCGTTGCATCTCACCTAGATACACTATGAGGGTGCGTTGCATTTCAAAAGTCCCTTCTGTGGGGTGCGATGGGCGAGAAATGACAAATGGCAGTGTCATTCCGCGAGGTGGAGAGGCAATGGAAGCTTCCAGAATCTTCTCCTGTGACACTTGCCTCACTGAATTCGACCAAGGATGAGTAAGAGGCACTCAGTCTCCAAGTGGAAGCAAGAACTGGCAGAGAGAAGACACTAATCAAATCACAAGCTGACTCATCCCCCTTACAGATATCTATATATGGATCCCTCATCCCAGCGATCCAGAGGCTGGAATTTTGCATATTGTAAGGAATTGTTGTTGGTTTCTAGAGACAAACATCAGATTGTTGGGTGATCTAAGCTTTGTTTGAGGTGAAGAGGGGCTTCTTTGCTGGGAGGTTGATGCTGGGTCAGAACAACTGGTTGTAACTCCTCCTAGATCTTTTCTTGTTTATCAATAAAAGCTATTTGAGTTTTCCTCCATGCTTTTGTATCATTGATGCTTGTTACATTTGTATGGTCAATTTAAATCTGATCCTAAGTTGTTTATGAACATAGATCCATGTTTTTGTATAGTGCTATGCTTCTGTGATCTTACAGGCACTTTGTGAAGCTGGGCGTGCAAGGGAGCAGGTAGCTGGAGACTATCAAAGAAGAGAGGGATCGAATCAAAGGATTAGCGCAAGACAGAGGTTGGTTCTTTCTATTCCTCTCTATCTATAATTCATAAAGGAAATACAAAAGTAGATTTTCTCTGTTTGTTTCTAAGGTAGCTGTCACACCTTAGTGGGATAGAGCAGTTCTAAATAGACACTTTTCCCTGTAACAAAATGGCGACTTCGCTGGGGAGATAATTAGTTTGTTTGTTTATCATTCTTTGTTGTTTGTTTCATAAACTTACAAGTAGCATTCAAACTGCATTTGCCATAACAAATGCAAAGTAGATAACTGCTGCTTCAATCCATTCATTGGATCTGTTTATGATTTAAACAACTGATTCACGAACTATCTGATTGCCCTTGTGATAGCTCTTAGATCCTCCTTAGATCTACACCTGATTGTTGCATTACTGATTGCTTTTTTAGTCGGCCAAAAACCAAGAACTGAACTGTAAAATGTGACCCGGAACCCGGACAGAGTCTCGTTTCTGGCCCAGCGCAGGTACTATTCAGAGATTCTGAATTTTAGCGCACTTCCCAAAGGGAAAACCTGTGCTGCATTTAAGATTCCCTGTGTTACAGGTGCGCTGATCAGACTAGCTCTGTGTAGTTGTGGCTTCTGTGGATCATCCTTTCCAGTTCTATTCCTGGATTTTGCTGCCTGTGATCAATATATGTCTGTCTAAAACTCCTTTTCCTTGCTGTTATTCCGCCTCCTTTGTACAAAAGAACTGTAGATATTTTTGTGTGTTTGTTGAGTCGTTTACATTTTTCCTTTGCAAAAGTAGCATAGTCGTACTGTCGTCCTTTGATTTGAATCTGTCACAAGTGTCTATTTCGATCATAGGAGAAAGTTTGATTGCTGTTGATGGTCGATTATCCTGTTACTATTGCTTTTGGTCTGAATTTGTAATTGTCTAGTGTCAAAAACAAGTATTCATTTCAAAATCGTAAAGTGTCGTAATCGTCTCTATTTTTGATTTCGAAAAGGAGCTTGTTTATATTTGTCGCTTGAAAAGAAATTCAGATTTGTAAATCAGCTTTCTTTTTAAGCATCTATATATTAAGAAAGTCGAAAAACAAATACATACATGTGCATTTGCATATAGACAGTCTGTTTGGCTTGATTTAGGAAAGTGCATTTACAGTGTGCTCTTTGCTCTTTGTGAAAAGATTCTGTCTTTCTTCTCCCTAGTAGCTAGGATTTTCATTGCACAAAAGAGATAAAAAGTTTGTTTATCATCTTTAGATTGCATTTTAGGAATTACATCTCCATCTCGTGGTGAACCCGAAAGGCAAACTTCATAAGCAAGATCAACTTAAAATAAATTCAATGAATCTAACAACGCTTTGGAACTTAACGCACAACATTTAGAGGTCTAGGCTAGAGACGCATTTCGGCGTCGTAAAGCGTGGTAACTATTGTTCTCACTAATGGTTGGGTGATTCCTCCACTTTGAGACGATAAGTGCCAGTACGGACTTGTGCTCCCATGTACCGTCGAGTATATTTTGGGAGACCCCTATAGGCTCAAATCCTTTATCCATAGGAAGTCGTGTCTGCCGCCCTATCTATAGCAATGCACTGAACACAGCATTCGGGAAGAATGACTGCCGTACCGTAAAAAGTATTCTGCAGTTTTGCGATTGGTTTGGTACTCCCTCTACCTAGACTTCCAGAGCAGTCCCTTTCGTTCCTTTTCAGACTCCTTAACGGAAAAGGTTCATCTGAGCACTTGTCACTTCACGCTCATTAAAAATCGAAGGAGACTAGAGTCATCTTTTGTTTTTTCTCGACTCTTAAAAACTGAAAAAACAAGTTGTGTCAAAGCATCTAAAATTCATTTAATTCGGAAACATACTTCCCCTTTATTTTAGTTGATCGAGTAATCCGCAATCATGGAAGAAAGTCAATTGAAACCCCGTCGTTCGCGGAGGCTTACGAGTCAATCGTCTTTGTCTCCGGAATCGAAGCCAGTACGGACAAAGCGAACTCATTTAACCGGTTCCAAATCTCCTATTAAATTTAGAACAAGTGTTCCAACGACATCAGAGACTCCGGTTACTCCAAACATTTCTGGAATCCCTGCCTCTACAGAAGAAGTTCAGCAGCTACAGAAGGACAGTGATACTGATCCTAGTCTGAGAGTAAACACTTGTGTTACCGAACCAGTTCCATCTACAACTGGTTTGGAGAGTCTTGCTCTTCAAACATCTGTCGCTTCCGATTTCACACTTTCTTCGGCACCAGAAATATTTTACGGACCTGACGGTCTTCCCCTTCCACCTGGTCTGATTGCCATAGAAGAAATTGTAGAAGATCCTCAAACAAGTACTCCAACGCACTTTGGAGTCAGGATCACTCTATATCCTTCTTCGTCAGAAGTTAGTCTACCACCAGCGGAAGCTCCTGTAGAATCGCTAGGTAATATTTTGGATAGACTACAAATGTCTGAACAACCGTCAACATCTAGGACTGTGTCGTCTGACATAGCGACGACAGAACTCCCTGCTATCACTCCGACAATGTTCGCTGGTATACCATCTGTCCCGACTAGCTCTCAGCTGCTAGAAGGAGCCCACTCAGGGGCTATTTCGACAATATGGTCTGTTCCTGTTTGTTCATCTGGAATAATATCCGGAAACTCTTATGTTGAGTCTCAACAAATTGATCCATTTGGAGGTCAATTTGGGTAGTCCGGCCCCCAAGGGCAAACAATACCCTTGAGTTCTGGATTACCACCGTATGGGGGGTAGTATGCCCTTTCATTATCCCCTCCAGGAGGATATCCATACGGGAGTTCACAACAACATTCAGGTTACACTGGAATTACCTCAAGCAGTTGGGTACCTATACTACCTCAACAACCAAGAGTTGTATACTCGATGCAACAATGCTTACCTACGTCAAATATTCCAACTACACCAACTATTGTGATGGTGTCGCAAGTTCAAGCGCTGCCTGTTGTATGCCAACCTCAGGTTTCTCAGGTTGTAATGCAATAGCCCCTTGACCCTGCAACTCAACCACAATCGCTGACCAGTGGAATGACACAGGTTCGGACGGGTAAAATTACCCCTCATCTTGGTCAAACTGTTAGTATCGGGCAACAGCACGTGGCTTCACAACCATGGCTGGTGCAATACCAACAACCGCAATTCCAACAAGTATACCAAGGTTCTGAGCAACAAATCTTTGCTAACAGTGGACAACCGTACATTCAAAATGGTCAAAATCAACCATTTTACAATGGTCATGTCCACCAACCTTACCAAACATACCAGCATCAAATGCATTATGCGGGTATGCAAAGACCAACTGTTCAGGCAATCCCATCTTACCCTGGGTATGCTTCACCTAACCTGAATCAGCAGTTACCATTTGTGGCAACTTTGGAGTTACCTGATTTAAACCGGTTAACCAACGATCCAATTGCTTATGCCCCTTGGTGGCCAGCGATTGCGCATATACTTCCATCAGATATTCCTAAATTTAATGGAAATCTGGGTGAAGATCCATCGAATCACGTGATGACCTTTCATCTATGGTGTTCATCAAACACCCTAAATGATGATTCGATAAGACTTCGCCTCTTTCAGAGGACGTTAACGGGTCCGGTGGAAAAATGGTACATCGAATTGCCTAGAGCTTTGTTCGACAACTTCAGTACCTTAGCCACAACCTTTTTAGCCCATTTTCAGTTACCAATAAGGTACGAAACGGGAACAGAACTTCTTACCAATTTCAAACAGACAACGGCCACTCACATATCTGATCATATACATGAGTGGCGACGTCGTCGTAGAATGGTAAAAACGTATGTCCCCGATCAGATATTAGCTGAATGGTTTATAAAGTCATTACTGCCTTCCATCATGGAAGATGTGGCAAAGGGGGGAGTCGTAACAGAAGAGCAAGTTATCGCTCGTGCACAATATCTGGACTTGATTTACACTCAGTCTGGCACGCTCTACGATAAAATACCTGACGCCCCTAGACTGGAATTCTCAATTCCTCCTCCTCCTAAATCAAACAATGACTGTCATGTCGGTGATGGCGTGACTGTCACAACAGACACGAAATCGGCAAAGGCTACATCCAAAAAGGCCCATAAGATTTCAGGTCAAAATGCAAAAGATGAACTTCTTGCTTTGGAAGTAAATGCCGTATCGACAGATAAAGGCAAAGAAACCAAACAACCGGGGAGCAAGAAGAAAGGCAAAGGGAAGAAGAAGAAGCAGGAGGAATCATCACCTGAAAAATCTTCTTCAAACCCCCCTGGAGATAGGAAACCAAAAAATCCATGCCTTATATGTGATGAGGATCATTGGACCGCAAATTGTCCACACAGAGCTGAGGTTAAGAAATTCTTCAAGAATTCAAAAACCTCCGCAGTGTTAACTGATCCGTTTCCAAATCCAGGAACAAATCTAGTTGAAAGTGAAAATGCTTCCCCGTCTCAAGTGCTAATGTTTTCGGTTTCAAAACAGCAAAATGATGCTTTGATATCGACAAGGAACAAAGATTATGGGAATCCACAGCTGTCGAACAACAAGGATAAAGATCAACCTAGTAGTTCGACAACAACTTCAACAGAAGTTGTGCCACCCACCATTCCTGAATTGACGATAAAACCACCAAAGGGAGTAGTACACAAGTCGACGTTTAATCCCCGCGCTAGAGCGGCACAACATTATAATATAGTGGAAGATTTGGCCCAATCGCCATCTGCTATGTCGACTCTTGAAGTACTACAGAATTTCCCATCCCAAAGGCAGGCTTTATTATCAGCCATTGGTGGGATAGACCCAAAGGATTCCAATCTTGTATCCTTCGATCATAAAGGATACGATCCTCAATTACCAGCTCAACTAGCTTTCCTTGTTCAAGTGAAATCCCTCAACAAAACTATTCATCGAACAATTATTGATGAGGGGGCATCTACATGCATCATTTCGATGAGTTGCTGGAAAAATTTAGGATCTCCAACCTTGTCGCGATCTTCGACGACATTAAAAGCATTTGACGGAACGAAATATACCCCATATGGTATCCTAAGTAACTTGAAAGTTGAACTAGGAGGGAAAACGATAGAAATATATGTTGAAGTAATCGATGGAAATCTTGATTACAACATCCTACTAGGAAGGCCATGGATATATGCTATGGCGGCTGTTGTGTCAACCTATTTTAGGAAGATTGCATTTCCTTTTCAAGGAGGGATTACAATCGTCGATCAACAAAACTTCCTCCCCAATGGTTCTCAAGTTACAGGAAGCATTCCCATGATCCATGGAAGCCCACATTCGCTTCAAAATATCGGAGTAGGCCTATTAAAGGATCCTATACTAATGGGAACTTTCACCCTTCCACCTCCAATCAACCTGGCAGAAGTGGCATCGATAGGAACCTGCTACATGATATCTTCTAAAAAGATCTCGGAAAATGATATCGACATGGATCATGCAATGGTTTTTCCCCCAAGCCCAACGGAAATATTGTAGCAATCAATGTTCCTAGCATGGGAGGCAAACCCAAATCAACGCTCATCAAGTGTTTGGATAGATAGGTCTAAAGAATATGGTACTCCTTTAGATCCTTGGTCACAAGTGCATGTCACCGACGAAGGAATTGTCCAATCAATAGTAATTGAAGGAGCACCATGGAATGATTCCCACCATCGTTCCCTTCTTCCAGATTGTGGAGAAGATACTCAAGATGACCTTTATCATCCTTCAGTTTTTGATTTTCTATCAAATACTGTAAACACGGTGGATTCCGAGTGAAACTTGTCCAATATTGAAGAGACTATCGCCATAAATATCTCGACCAAAACAGATGTTGTAGAGAATATTTATGTCGGCAAATGTTGTTCTCCTTCAGAACTAGAGATATATAACGCTCTTTTTCGTGAATTCAGAGATGTCTTTGCTTGGTAATATGATGAAATGCCAGGCATTGAATCGAGTATCGTTGAACACGAAATTAAGATGTATCCAGATGTAAAACCAGTACGACAACGGCTATGCAGGTGCACCCCAAGAAAGCCGCTGCCATTAGCCGAAAAACTTCTCCATGCTGGTTTCATCTACCCGGTTCTTCTAACCGATTGGGTATCGAATATTGTCCCCGTTATGAAAAAACAAGGAACAATTAGAGTGTGTGTCGATTATAGGGATGTAAATCAAGCTTGTCCAAAAGACAACTACCCTACACCCTTCATTGACCAGATAATTGATGAATGCACCGGATGCGAAATCTTTTCATTCATGGATGGATTCTCCGGGTATAATCAAATAAATATCCGCCCACAGGACCAGTCAAAGGCTGCATTTATTTGTCTGTGGGGCACATTCGCATATCGAAAATTACCCTTTGGTTTAAAGAATGCAGGGGCGAAGTTTCAGAGGGCAATGAATTATTCCTTCCATGACATCAAAAACATCGTTCAACCATACCTCGATGACCTTCCGGCTCATTCGCGAAAGCGGACTGATCACCCGCAACATTTAAGAGCGATATTTCTACGTTGCCGACACTACAAGATACGACTCAATCCACACAAATGTGTATTTTGCGTCAGTTCTGGTTGTTTACTTGGCTTTGTAGTCTCAAAGGACGGGATTCGTCTCGACCCATGTAAGGTCCAGGCAATCATAAATTTGCCTCCACCTTCGAATTTGCTTCAGATTCAGAAACTCCAAGGGAAAGCGAACTTTCTGAGGAGGTTCATTCCAAATTACACCGAACTTGCTAAAGGTTATACACGTCTTTTGAAAAAGGAAGTACCCTTTGTCTGGGATCAGGTTGCGCAAGCTTCCTTTGATGCTTTGAAAGATTCCCTAATGAAAGCATCATTAATGTACGCTCCTGATTATCAAAAAGATTTTAACCTGTATCTGGCTACAGTGGATACGACCATCACAATGGTTTTAGTTCAAGAAGTCGATGGAATTGAACATCCTATATATTATTTAAGTAAAAACTTAAATGATACAGAAAGCAAATATTCTTACGTTGAAAAGCTAGCACTCGCAGCTGTTCAAGCGATACAGAGATTTCGACACTATGTCCTCTTTCGGAAAACTACCATTCTGTCAGATTACAACCCCATGACTTATATATTGTCGCGACAGTTGCTGGGGGGAAAATATTCAAAATGGATAGCAATCCTACAAGAGTTTGATCTAGAATTTGTAAAATCCAAGTCAAAGAAAGCTCTAGTTTTCGCAAAATTATTGTGCGATCTCCCATCGTCGTCCAACGATGACACATCCGAAGAAACAATCATGGATGAAAGTTTGTTTCTGATATCTGCAAGCAATGAGTGGTATGGGGATATAATCATTTATCTCCAAACCCAAAAATACAGGCCAAACACCTCCCACTCCGAACAAAAACGTATTCGATACCAAGCAAAAGACTACATGATCGTCGGTGATACGCTTTACCGTCGTGGTATCGATACAATTATGAGAAGGTGCCTCACCCATGAGGAGGCCGAAAAAGTCCTGAATGATTGTCATTCAGGCACGTGTGGGGGGCATCAGTCTAGATATGCTACAGCACAAAAAATCTTACGAGCAGGATACTTCTGGCCAACAATGTTCAAAGATTGCATAACCACAGTCAGAAGTTGCCATGCTTGTCAAATTTTCGATAGCAAAACCAGAAAACCACCCACACCTCTGCAACCAATAGTTACTGTTGGGCCATTCACCAAATGGGGCATCGATTTCATGACATGTAACCCCACCTCGACCGGGGGGCATGGGTACATCATAGTCGCAGTTGACTATTTTACCAAATGGGCTGAGGCGATGCATACATTAGATAATACTGGTGAAACAACTGCCCTCTTCTTTTTCAATCATGTAGTCGCCAGATTCAGCGTGCCGCAGGCTATAGTCACAGATCATGGATCGCATTTTCGCAATCACATGATGGTCGACTTAGCTGCCAAACTAGGGTTGTCTCACGACAGCTCTACTCCATATTATCCGCAAGCCAATGGACAAGTTGAAGCAATCAACAAGGTCCTCAAACGCATGTTGCAAATGATGATTGGAGTTCACAAAAGAAGATGGCACCTAATCCTGTACTCAGCTTTGTGGTCTTACCGAACATCAGTAAGGAATGCAACTGGGTTCACACCTTTCCAACTGGTATATGGCCTGGAAGCAGTCTTACCAATCTAGTGTGAAATCTCGTCTCTCAAACTCGCAATTGATCTCCTCCCCAGAACTTCAGAAGAAGAAGCTCGTTTCTTGGAATTAATCCAATTGGATGAAACCCGTCGTGATGCCGCTTTGGCTAACGAAGCCCATAGGAAACGAGTCAAGGCGCAGTTCGACAAAAATGTCAAACCCCGTGTCTTCTCAGAAGGTGACTTGGTCTTGCTTTACGACCAAGAATCCGATAAATTGGGAGCAGGTAAATTTAAGTCTTTATGGATGGGCCCCTATATTGTTAAACGAGTGTTAGCAAAAGGAGCCTACGAGTTAATGGATTATGACGTAATTCCACTGGCGCAACCTCGTAATGGGTTGTACCTCAAGCGTTACTATGCGTAATGGTAACCTGTGTGCTTTTGTTATGTTTTTGTTTTCGCTAAAGTGTTTATTTTGGTCAAGTAATCCACTTTTTACATTTGTTGCAGATGTCAAACCTATTGGAGTCATGTGTTGGATATGCCGACGGAGCGAGTCGTAGTTCGCAGAACCTATCTTCCGCAGCCTGGGCTATTTTTGATCCAAGCGGCGAGTTAGTAAGTTTCAGAGGGGTATGTATAGGTCGATCAACAAATAACATCACTGAATATAGCGCGTTGATAGAACTTCTCTCTGATGCCATCACACATGGTATACGCCGACTAATTGTCAGGCTAGACTCACAGCTCGTAATACTACAACTCAATGGTATATATTCCGTTCGAAACCCAGCTATTTATCGCATGTTCCTAAGGGTTAATATTTTGGAAAGACAATTTGATTTTATTCAATATCAACATATTTCCAGAAACTTAAACACATTAACTGACTCATTAGCAAATTATGTGTTAGACAGACATTTGCAACGTTTATAAAAAGAAACATACCATCAATGTTTGCATTTGGATCATGTAACTTAACCAAAGTAAAACTCCGAAAATAAAAAATATATATAACTGTTTATGGTTTACACATAATGTTCTGTAATCAAGACAAAATCGGTCAAATGACCCAAAAACTCAAAATTCTAGGGGGTACCCTAGTCTAATGATGCTCGTGATAGCAAGTCACAGCCTGTGTGATCATGCGTAAGAGACGAGTCCATCGTCTGGGCACACCAGTAGTATGTCGTTGTAACCTCAAAGGTAGCTCGTCAGTCCTCACATCTGGAATACCAAGAGTGAGGCCCTCAACCTACTCCTGTAATGTTGTGAGAGTCTCAGCCACGTCGAGGTCGCGAAGGATAGCCCTTCCGACAGCCTCTCCTGCTGGGGTAGCAGCCGGTACTCTCAGGCGAACTACAAGACGAACAGGACCAACATCTGTATGTACACAAGAGTTTGATTAAAGTCTTGATAGAATAAAGCCCAAGGACATTATAAACAAAAACGATAAACAGGGATATGGTCAAAGATTTTACCAATGGCGCCCCACTGCTCGCCATCCGGCAGTACTAAATCTGGATCACCCTGGAAGTCCATGCCAGCGTATGGATACTCAGAATAAACCATCTCCTGACGATCAAACCACCTGAAGAAGGTATCAGAAAATGAAATCTGAGACTGGCTAGCATGCCTAGACATATGGTCAACCCATCTCTGCATATGTGGTTCAGTAGGAGAAGGTAAATCGAGTGCAATGTACTGCGGCTGCATCAGTGGTATCTTCTCCAAGGCAAAGGCGGTCAAAATAGAACCATACCCAAAGTTCTTCAACCTCCCGCTCTTTATCTTGGTCAACTGTTCTTTCATCACAAGAAGTACTGCATCGCACCAGTTGAACACCTTCGGTTGGAGGCATTCCAAGGCATGCTGCATGTAAGATCGGTTGGCTACATGAAGAGCCGCACCATAGGCCATCCTACCAAAAGTAAACAGAATAGTCCTGAGGGACCTATCAGTGACATCACAGATGATGATCTTGCCATCTTTACTCGGCTGAGATCCTTCTCTGCAGTACCGGCGGACATAATCTCTCAGAGAGTCGCCTCCTCGGGCCGAACCTGACAAAGAGATGGGGGCACCCCGCCTCGACAAGCCAGTCAAGAAATATATGTCTACTATAGTCAAGGGGATAGATTTTCCCCTGATCTGGAAAACCTGGTTGGTAGGATCCCAAGCATCGAGCAAATACTGCAGTAAGTTGATCTGTTGTCTCATGCTAGAAATGTGGAAGAACTTCAGCAAGCCACAGTTCCGCAGCGCGTTCACTGTAACTGGATCATGTAGGGCAAGCATGTCCTCTTCTTCATGCTCACGTTCTCGCCATGTAATGGTCATCTTACTCCAAAGATCTCTGAAAAACAAACAAGAGAGGAGTTAGATCCTGATTTTGGTAAGAAACAGGCAAAATTTCCATCAAAAATTGTGCATCAAATTCCCTTTTTGCGCCCAACGCACTTGCAACAGTGTTCTAGGTGCGTTGAATGTCAGATAGCCTTTAGACAGGCCAACATTCAACGCATTTTTCGATACACTGAGGGTGCGCTGATGGAAGAACGAGTTCTTCAAACCCAGGGACTCAGAAATGCTAGGAATCAAGCTCAAAATGCAAAATGGAAACCATGAAATGAAAGAGCTCAGGTTTAGCTCCTACCTAGTCCATACGGTGCCAAGAATCATCCACAGAATCTCCCGAAATCAGCTGATGAAAATCAAGGGGGAAATGCACCTCCAAAGCTCCAACAAACCAAAGTTCAAATGAAATGGTAAAATGAGAGGTAAAAACACTTTTTCATTACTTTTTACCTAGTTCAAAGTAAAATATTAGTGTTCTAACTCGTTTTCAAGCATATATTGTTCATTTCTGACTAGTTTGATGAAGCAGTTGAAAATACAGTACGATCTTTGAAAGAACGAAGCTATTTATGGTAAAATCAAAATGGGACCATCTAATTGAGCAGTTTTAGCACATAGTTCAAGCTCGTTAAAAAATAAACATAAGACATGAGAAAATGTTTCCACCCGCATTTAAGCTCGTTAAAAAATGAACTATTCCCTAGTAAATAACCATCGTGAATGTAGTACTTCAGCCATTAAAGCCTTGGTCATGTTTGCACCGTCACCTCCACTTTTTCATTGGCCGATCATTCACCTCCATTTGATTTTTTACCCATTTTGAGGAACAGCTGCGAAGAGTGATTTCACTAGCCATCCTTGTGACACTGTCGTGATTGGAAAATTCCAAACCTTACCTAGAATCAACTGCTACCCGTTTTATCACTCGTTCCTCAAAAGACGAGTCTCCTTTAAGCTCTTTTCAACTGACTCGTAAAATATGAAAAGATTGCCGAGCCATTGGCCTCTCCAGCTCGTTAAAGGGACAGGAAGTGCTATCCCTCCTCTAGATTTTAATCTTTTTGGACCCGAGGAATTATTACACAAAAAGATCGAGCGCTTGTTTTGTTCGGCTCGTTAAAACTATCGAAATTCATCCCTTCTGTATTGTTTTATACTTTTTCGGACTTAAGGGATTAGATGACGAAAAAGGAATTTTGGAGTTACCTTTACGTTCCTTTTCAGACTCTCTAAAATTGAAAAGGACCGAGTTATCTTTGTCGCTAAACTCGTTAAAAAGATTAATAGCGACAAACTTGTCTATAGACGAGAACGAGTTTCACTATCGCTAGGCTCGTTAAAACATAGCGATGGGTTTGCTCGAAGGGAAAATTATAGAACAAGCATATGTTATCCTCCTCAAGCTTGATAAAAATAAAGAGGTACTTGTCAACAATGACTAGGGAAAAATTGGGAAGAAAACTCAAATAAACTTTGTTGGTAGCAAGTCGCTCTTGAACATGACACTTCCACTCCGTGTCTGAGTCGGGTTGGGTTGTTTCATTCACCGGTCACATCACCATGGTCACGCCATACCATCCACATTTGGGGTTAATGCTACCAATCCATCACATCAGTTTCGCCGATATGTTCAAGATAAGTCATCCAGAGAAGTCACCTGTGTCTCACCCACTACCATACATTATACTCCATTCTTTCATGACCGCCACCCTGAACCTTATATCACCAAATCGTTTTCACCTCCATCAAAATCATTTTCTCCGTTCTGTGTCATTGATGTGGGATTCATTAAGGCCCTCCTATGACGGATCACTTCTTGTCGACATCAGCTCATTATCCAAGAAGTTGATCTAGGAACACCCCATTCAGTACTTTGAAGTTTGCATGCCTCAATGGCAAGTTTCTCACTTCCGACGACAGGTATACATCAATGGCCTTCGACCGAAATATTTTGCGTGGTGTTTGATGCCAAGTCCTTTATTCACACCACGTGAATTGTACTGCAGTACCTTGAGGGTCATTATCATTATCGGTGATTCCTCTCGCGCTTGTTAACAGTTTACATCATTGATTGGTAATCAAGCGATGTATTTCCATGTTCGACTTCAGAACATTTCTCACATGGATCGACTTGTACTTCGAGTGAAGATCAGACGAGATTGAAGACCCCGGATCTAGTTTCATCCATCCGGGCTGCGATATATATTCAGGGAAATAAAGACATTAAATGTACAACATTGCAGCACAGAGAATCATCCTACCAAAAGGATGATGGCTCTATCAGAATCATTAGTCTACACTCAGACGGTTGTCTGTCCTATGTACATGAAAATGAATTTATAAAGCTGAGCATGGGAATGCCTGCCTCAGCTAGATCATGAAAATATTATGAAGATAATGTATTGCATTGTATCTTAGTACAGGTCTCCTCCCAACATTGAAAGAACTTCGGATCCTCATAATAAAGCATTTCACCCGACACCAAAAGGTTAACGGCCTCATACTTTAGGGGGCAATTGTTATAGATAATTTTGTGCCCTACAACTCCAAGCATGAAATGTCCATAAACCAAGGACTCCTAAGTCCCTAAAAGTGTTGTTCTAACCCCTAAAGGAACAAGGTCAACAGATTACAGCTTCTCCCAGAAGTTCTCCACCAGAAACTGCTCAGAATTGGTCAAAACAGGATCATTGCAGCTGCTCCATTGGCTAAGTGTGTTGCATCTCACCTAGATACACTGTGAGGGTGTGTTGCATTTCAAAAGTCCCTTCTGTGGGGTGCGATGGGCGAGAAATGACAAATGGCAGTGTCATTCCGTGAGGTGGAGAGGCAATGGAAGCTTCCAGAATCTTCTCCTGTGACACTTGCCTCACTGAATTCGACCAAGGATGAGTAAGAGGCCCTCAGTCTCCAAGTGGAAGCAAGAACTAACAGAGAGAAGACACTAATCAAATCACAAGCTGACTCATCCCCCTTACAGATATCTATATATGGATCCCTCATCCCAGAGATCCAGAGGCTAGAATTTTGCATATTGTAAGGAATTGTTGTTGGTTTCTAGAGACAAACATCAGATTGTTGGGTGATCTAAGCTTTGTTTGAGGTGAAGAGGGGCTTCTTTGCTGGGAGGTTGATGCTGGGTCGGAACAACTAGTTGTAACTCCTCTTGGATCTTTTCTTTTTTATCAATAAAATCTATTTGAGTTTTCCTCCATGCTTTTGTATCATTGATGCTCGTTACATTTATATGGTCAATTTAAATCTGATCCTAAGTTGTTTATGAACATAGATCCATGTCTTTGTATAGTGCTATGCTTCTGTGATCTTATAGGTACTTTGTGAAGTTGGGCGTGCAAGGGAGCAGGTAGCTGGAGACTATCAAAGAAGAGAGGGATCGAATCAAAGGATTAGCGCAAGACAGAGGTTGGTTCTTTCTATTCCTCTCTATCTATAATTCATAAAGGAAATACAAAAGTAGCTTTTCTCTGTTTGTTTCTAAGGTAGCTGTCACACCTTAGTGGGATAGAGCGGTTCTAAATAGACACTTTTCCCTGTAACACTCACCATCTCTAATTAACCTTTCCTGTAATGTTTTGAAAATTGATTCATTGTTATGCCTCAATCCAAACATGTGGAGTAAAACTTATTACATGACATCGACTCTTCAATGGTATCTAATAAGTTTACTTAATAATATATTTGAACCAATGATTCTCGCTGTATGAAAGTGATAATCTAACCACTGAGTTAAGTGGGCCATTTATTCTCATAGGTAGAGTTGGATTTATAAATGAGTCTAAACCAATTAAATGTATAAACAATGGATGTGTCCCTAGTACAAATCAAACTTATTGAAATGAATTGGATCATAGTATCGGATCATGAAGTATCTACCTTGATTGAAAGTGATCCATCTGGTTAGAATAGTAGTGTATCACCAAGACTGGTAAGGATGGGCTATAATTTAGTGAGGAAGAGCACCTCATTTACACCTGCACCAATGGTTTTCAAGAGAATTTATTGATTCGTCCAACCCAAAAAATAGATTTGATGTGAAATAGTCTTACTCTACCAATTTGGTTTGAAATGTAAAATTGTCCTTCATATAAATAGAAATGGGTATCTTGAAGGAGGGGGCACCCATTATGTATTACAAAGAAAAATCTAACCAAGGAAAGGCGCGCACGCGCACACACACACACACACACATATAATGTTGTCATAAACCCATATAAATATATGTATATTTTTTCTTTATTAAAAAAACACAAGCATAACAAGAAATTATGTATGTGCATCAAATCACTCAAAATAACACACACACACACACACACACACACACATATAATGTTGTCTTCAACCCATATAAATATATGATATTTTTCTTTATTAAAAAAACACAAACATAACAAGAAATTATGTATGTGCATCAAATCACTCAAAATAAGTTTAACCTCTTTATTAAAATAGAGGATGACTTCAAAAAATATTTAAAAGTTGTTATCATACTAGTAAAAGAGAATTCCATTGAGAAAATTTTGGGCTTTTCTCAAGTGGTTGGCAAGAATTATTGTTAAATGAAATATAAAACTTTTAGCTTTTGACATTTTAACGCATCAAAAACCTTAAATTCATCAACGGGAATGTGTAAAGAAGAAACAAATTCTCGCGGATGGCGCAACTATGGTAGAGGGAGAACTCTCTTTGGGACAAAGCATTTTAGTAGATTATATATCATGGGAAGGATACAATTTCAAAGATGCAATACTCATTAGTGAATGCTTAGAATATGAAGATACTTATACCTCTTTCAATATATTTTCATTAGAATCCAAATATAAAATTATTGGTGAAATCACAATTTTCCATCGTTTAAATTATTTTTCCGAATGCCTAAATGGATTGAACACCTTGATTAATGCCAAGGAAATTGGACTATACAGACTCAACAACTAAAATTTACTATTCCAACAATTTCTAACAATTTTTTGGGAAAATTTGATTCAAAATAAATGCTTAGAAAATGGCCAAAATTTAGAATGTTTAGAATATGCTATGATTTTTATCCTCCCTAATTGGATTCAATACCCATAAGTGACATATTGAGCACTTATGAGTGTATCATTATATTTGTCACAAAAATTATTATTGATTGACCTTGTGCCTCAAAGATTATAGGATTTACCCTAGATGCAATTTTTGAAATGAGTGGAAGTACTCAAGGGTTTTCCAAGAACACTTAACATAATAAAAAAAAAGGAGAAAAATATCAAAAATCAAACATGATATTTATAGATGAAGATCAATGCCTTTTACAAAACAATAGAGATGACAATCACTACATTTAGGTTGATATACAATGGTCGCCAGCCCCCGCCCCACACCTCGGACGGGCGTTGGACCGCCGAGGTGGGGCAGGGTGGCCGGGGATGGGGTGGAGGGGTGTCCGTTGGGTTGCCAAGGTGGGGTAGGGGGGCTGGTGTCCGGCTCTACGCCCACTCTAGCATGCCGATTTTTGGGGTGGGGCGGCAAGGGACATTTTTTTTTAAATTTCTTATGTTTTTTATTTTTTTAAATTTTTTAGTTTTTACCAAATTAATTATCATTTATCGTTTTGTTTGCTAATTTAAGCTATTATTTTTTTGTAATTTAATGATTTATATATGTGTCCTTTTTTGCAGAAAAATGGCATCAAAGAAGATTTCTGTGAATCTTTCTGGACCAAAGACTGTTAAAGGTGGATCGTCAAAAATCCCTGTTGAACGAAGCAAACCCGAGCTAATAGGTCCAAATCTTTCAAGTGCCTCAAACGATAAGAAGACAATTTCATATTGGAAGAAATCAAACGAATTGAAACTTCCAGAAAATATATGGTATGTTAAAGAAAGAGAAAGTGGAGATGTGCAGATATATCTATATGCTGATATACCTCACGATAGTGGAATTTATGAGGTGGGTGTGGTGGGCCTGATCTTTCTCCCGACAGCCCAACGGGCCTATGGGGGAGGGGTGAGGAGGTTGGTTGCCTAACGACCTACCCCACCCCAGCGGCCCAACGACGCGCCGCCCTAGCCGGCCATTGGGTCGCTGGGGTGGGGCGAGGGGGCTGGCGCCTGACCCCCCGCCCAACCCCGTCAGCCCAACGACCCACTGCCCCAGTCGGTTGTTGGGCTGTCGGGGTGGGGCGAGGGCTGGTCACCAACCCCCGCCCCACCCCGACGACCTAACGACATGCCACCCTGGCCAATTGTTGGGTCACCGGGGTGGGGCGGCAGGGCTGGCGCCCGACCCCCTGCCTGACCCCATCGACACGCCACCCCAGCCGACCATTGGGCTGCCAAGGTGGGGCAAGGTTTGGCTGCCAACCCCTGTCCCACCACGGTGCCTCAATTCCTAGAATTGGCCCGCCACCCCGACGAGTCGTTGAGCTGTTGGGGTGGGGGGGCGGCTGGCCGCCAGCCCCTCGCACCACCCCTACGGCACAATGGCTCGCCACACCAGTGGGTTTTTGGGTCGCAGGGTGGGGCGAGGGGGCTGGCAACCAGCCCCCTGCCCCACCCCTGCGACCCAATGGCCCGTCGGGGTGGTGGGCCAATTCCGAGAATCAACTCGCCACCTTGGTGGGCCTTTGGGCCATTGGGGTTGGGCGAGGGGCCGGGCACGAGGCCCCCCCACCCCGCCCCAGCCCGGCGGCCTAACGACCCGCCGCCCCAGTCCGATGCTGGGCCACTGGGGTGGGGCGGGGTGGCTGGGGGTGGGGTGGGGGGGTGTCCATTGGGTCGCCGAGGTGGGGTGGGGGTGCTGGCGCCTGGCTCTACGCCCAATCCAGCAGGTCGATTTTCGGGGTGGGGTGGCAAAGGACCCTTTTTTTAATTTCTTATGTTTTTTTATTTTTTTTAAAATTGTTATGTTTTACCAAATTAATTATCATTTATCATTTTGTTTGTTAATTTAAGCTATTATTTTTTTGTAATTTACTGATTTATATATGTGTCTTTTTTTGCATGAAAATGGCATCAAAGAAGATTTATGTGAATCTTTCTAAACCAAAGACTGTTAAAGGTGGATTGTTAAAAAGCCCTGTTGAACAAAGAAAACCTGAGCTGATAGCTACAAATCTTTCAAGTGCCTCAAACGATAAGAAGACGATTTCATACTGGAAGAAATCAAAAGAAGTGGAACTTCTAGAAAATATATGGTATGTGAAAGAAAGAGAAAGCAGAGATGTGCAGATATATCTATATGCTGATAGACTTAACGATAGTGGAATTTATGAGGTACTGGGAAAGGTTATAGACATGTGTTTGGTATCGGACAATGAAGTTGTTTATATACTTACAAAACTACCCAAGTCACATGAAAGGATTAAATATCAGTTATTATATTCCTTGTATGACACGAGAGAGGTATCTACAAAGTTGTGTAAACAAATCATAAACGAGATTACACAAAATATCGTATTTATTGTTATTTATATTTGTGTTTTGCATTATTGTAACTGTCTCATCATATTTTTATAACTTAGTTTTTATTGACATATGATATTTTGTTTGGCAGAACTTTGTTGAAAGTGTTTCAATTATGTTGGGAGGCATTCATTTCATAGAGCATGATATTCTGAATGTTGTCAGTAGTTTCTAATCAGTGTCAAAAGAAGATATGGAAAACAAGCAAAAGATAGTAATTCATGATGCTACAAAACTACATCCAAGGGATTAGAAAAAAATGCCTTTGGTGGATAAATCTAGCAAAGGTAGACAAGTTACTTTTGAAGATGAGGAAGTTGAAACTAACACTAAAGAATATGTTTTCGTTACCGAGGATGACATTGGAATTGATGTTAGAAATGAGAAGAGTCGTAAAAGACCAAAAGTAACAATGCCCAATAATAAATCCGTTTTATTAAATGAGGAGAATGTTATGAGGAAGAAAAGTAAAGTTAAACATTCTCAAGTATTCATTACCAACAGTGAAGATCATAGTGAAACTTTAAAAGAAAGCAGAGAAATCATTACACCAGGAGTTGATTTAGAGGATGGCATTATTAAAACAAAACAAAATGCCATTCGACATAACTTGACAAAGAGAAACTTAATTGAGGGTGGTCGTACATTTCAGATTAATGTGAGACAAATCTATAAGGAAAGTGAAGGACAATGTAAATATCAAATCAGAAAGCCACACCACTTGCATGTTCACAACTTGAAGACATTGATGAAGTACAATCCATATGCTTATGTGGTTAATTATGTGCTTCTTGTTGATCCAATTCAAGTTCCTAACAAAGAAGCATTTGATAAGTCAAAATGTTTTGAATACAATTATTATGTGCATGGGGGGGAACCATTCTATAGAAGCTCAAAGACAATTGACGGAGGAATATCCCAATAAACCACGTTTTGAAACCATGAAATGTATCATTTATGCTGATTTATCATATACAGAAGCACAGTTAGTGGCATGGGATCATAATTCAGATAATGAATATAGTATGTCTATTATTTCATTCAAAGGGTTGATTTATTCATAGTGAATTTGAAGAAAAATGTGGTGGGGATAAGATAAATGTTACTGTAGATTTCCGAAAGGAATGTTATATGAAAATAGACTGTCAAATTGAGGAGAAAATCAATTCAAAATGTGGCAAAGTAAATACTGATTTATTCAGAGGTATTGATAACATTTTCCAGTTGGAACTTAGAACTGGAGAGATATGGGAATTGATTAATGATATTTTTAACATGTGGGAGAACATTGTTATTAAAAACTAGAATTCCAAAAGGTTTAAACCATTGATATGTAGCAACAATAAATCAAGTCTTGAAATGAAGCAACTTCCAGAAGATATGGCTATCACACCTTGGAGAGCATTACAAGGAGTGAAGGATGAAAAACTTATCAAAGCAATATTATCTCGTGTGAGGTCAGGGGAATTATCATTGGAGGAAATGTCTGAGGAATTTCAAAAGTAAGTTTGTTGAATTATTTTTACTTATTTCTAGATTATAATTTTCTTTTAAATATAACATATTGTTCTTGGTAGTATTTGTTATAAATATCATTATATTAATTTTTTTTACTTTATCTATGCAGTCACAAAGTTTACATGAAAATACAAGAACAAATGGTTAAATTGTTGAATGAAGATAGTTGGGATGATGTTGTACGCAACTATCCAGATTCAAGTTCTACATCAACACTAATTTTTTTTTTATCTTGCATTTAAAAAAGGGTATGTTGATTTATACATTCATTTTTATTCATCTGCATACTGTTTTTATTTTATAGCTTATATGTATATTTGTTTATTTTATTAAATATGAGAAAGAATGCAAATGGAGCACCATATAGTTTCAGAACCTTTATTGAAAAAATTAAGATCAAAAGACTAAAGAAGTAACGTCTTAAGAGTGTTGAACTTGATCCAACTCTTACTCATTTCATTTGGAATGGGCTTGACACTATTCAATATCAAGTTATACAAGGTGACTGTGAAAGCCATTGTTAAACTCATACCTAAAAGGGATTATGCCCTAGTTATTGCAGATATTCCCCATGGTTTCAATATCTCAAACATTGACTATGGTAGTGACCCTTATACTTATCAAGCTCTTAGTAAAGTGGTTGCTAGATTTCTAGAAGTCACATCATCACCATTATGGGATTTGTGACATTTCATTCATACACACAATTGACAATGTTATTGTCAAGCTTCAAAGGGGAAAGCAAACTCAAGGATGCATCTTACATGGTAATGAGTGACTCTGTCCCTCTCCTTGACAGTCGAGTGTGCTAACGCACCCTCACCCATATGAATGAGTGAGTGACTCCATCCCTATTATTTCACTTTATTCTCGAGTTCACCCTGCTGGGACGGCCTTCAAGGCAAGCAACGATTTGAATACAATAAGCAAGTAAACTATGTTGTTAGGTTTGGAGTGGGATAGTGATGAGCGAGAAGAAAATAACTTACAGGAAGAGATGAGACATGCGATCCAACCACATTGTGAATCGTCTCTAGAATCTATTCGTGCCCAATTGATTGAAGGAAATGGAGCAGACACAGGTGGAACCGAGAACGCGGGAAGAGGGATATGCAAAACGACGAGTGGGAATACATAGAGATGAGAGCAGGGTAAGGCCAGGCGAAAATAGATGTCAATATAGAGGTTCAAAAAACTAGCTAAAAAATTCATTTATGTACAAGTTAATTGAACTTTTACTATTTCATGTTACAGGAAAAAGTCAAATCTTCTTAATCGTTAAGATCAACCATTTATAAATGACTGTGAGTTCATCCATATTGATAGTTGGGAAAAAGATGATAGTTATATGTCTATGATTTTTAATCGGGCAGATGGAAAGAGTCATAGCCAAGTATTGGCTTATGATGATGTTGTGAGAAAACTAACATATGAAGACAAAGAAGTAAAAGGAGAGATAGTTAACATTTATCAAAAACCATAGTTATTGATTAACTATCTTATAAACATATGTTCAAATGAAGGAGATTGGGTTTTGCATTTATTTTCTGGCTCAGGTAAGTTTTATTATATGGAATCGAATTTTATTATCTTCTTTCTTAAGTTATAAATAATTATACTAATTTAATTCATTTCTTTTGTTCTTGATAATTAGGTACAACACTAGCATGCTGCCTTCAAAAAGGAAGAAATTGCATTGTCATTGAAAAAGATCCAGTACAGTGAAATTTTATTTAGCAAAGAATTAATGCTCTTCAATTTCTTCCAGATGCAATGCAAGAAATTGGGTTGAAGAATTGGGATTTTATTGGCAAAGGAACCTCAACCACCATTACATGGAATGATTGGAAAGGCATACATAGGGAGATTCACAGACATCAAAGATCCATTAGAAGAGGAAACTGAGCAAAATGAAGCAAAAAATATTGTAGAAGAAGACGATGATGAAATTCTAGAGGATGAAGAGTTTGGATTATGTGATATTGTTGATTAAATTTAATTTATGTTTGGAAATCAAGCTCATTTTTTGTAACTATTAATTAGTTATACTTGTAATGTTTTGACTTTAACATTTTATGAGAAGAATAAGCATTAAATTAATGTTGTTGTGTGTTCAATATTTTTATTATGTGATTTTCGCATTAATTTTTACGTTAATCGTTATTTTTTGAAAAAAAAAGTGATTATTATTATTTTTTTGACATGAAATTCATAAAAAAACTATAATTTAACCATTTTTTGTTAAAATTTTCCTATAAAAATTGTGATTTTGACATGTTATTTCTAGCAAACAATTATCAAAATGAGTTATTTTTTAGTTATATTTATGTTGAAAATGGTTATTTTTATGTCAATTATTAAAAATTATTGGTTTTAGAGAAAATTATTTGATGTGCATTGAAAAATTAATTAACGATGTATTAATATGTAGAATATCGAAACTTTAAAATATCGACCTTCTCCTTTAAATATGCAAAACAATAAAAATCTCACTACAAATATATATATATATATATATATATATATATATTAAGAAGAAGACCACTTCAAAAATTGTTAAATTTAGAAAATAATTATTTACATTTCATACATTAGAAAATTTAAAGTCAAAAAATAAGTCTTTTAAAAAAAGGGCCTGATGTAGAATCACCACTTTTTTAAATCAGCATGAAAATCACTAACATTCTAAAACGTAATGTACACAAAAAAAAAATTAAAGTGCCACAAACTATGCTTAAAAAAAATATGTGTATTATGCATCGCCCCTTTTCAAAATCGAGTCACTTTTTTGCTACCTCTACGAAACGGGTAATCGTATCAGTTCCCATTTCAAATTTTACATTGCTCATAGATGGGGGAGAAATTCAGGGAGTGGGAGTCCATGTGAGCATACTTCAGGGAGGCACTCTCTTTCAGAGATTTATGCAAGCTCAAGCAGAATGAGAAGGGAAAGAGCTATGGAGGACAGAGCATGTAGACCTATGATTTGAAGTGTATTATTGGGTGAATCACTTCCCCACATATAATAGCACTGCCAAGTGCACAACTCGGGCCTGGGTAGAGAAGATGGACACTTATTTCCATCTCAACCGGATGAAAAACCTAGAAGCCATCAAGATGGCCATGCTACACTTGGAAGGGGAAGCCCACGACTGGTGGTTTCATGGCTTGACTACTTTGGGGCATGCCAATGTGATTTCATAAGAGGATTTCACTAGGAGGGTGGTGGAGCGATTTGATCAGAGGATCCAGAGGCTCAGTTCGAGGAACTAACCAACTCAGACAAGCAGGTAAGCTAGTGTTGTACATATCGGAGTTCTTGAGAGTCTCAGTGATGGTGTCGAACCTATCAGATGATATGAGGGTGTACACCTTCATAGAGGGCCTGCTCTATCCCTTTTGTGGACTGGTGAAGTCACGCAAACCCTCCACACTGCAAGAAGCAATGACATGTGCTAGATATTTGCAGGGGGCCATCCCTAAGACACAAGGACCCTTCCCTGCACGCACTCCCTACCCCTAGAAGGGGAGTGATACTAGGCCACCAACACAGATAGTAGCCTAGAGGCGTCTATAACTAGATGATGAGACTCGGAAGGACCTCAGGAGGAGGAAACTGTATTTTACTTGTTGGGAGCCATGGGCACCAGGACATCGGTGCATAGATGGAAAATCCCACTAAATTAAGGTCTTCTCAGATAACGATAAGGAGGACAAGGTGGAGATGGAGTGTGGTGTGGGATATGGTGAGAGTCTGGAAGAGAGGTGACCACCACCACCACCTCCATAGGGAGGGGCATCCTTTGTTCCATCTGGGGGAGTCCTTTCTTCTTTATGCGGGGTATCCAAATTTCTGACATTGAGGATTCTAGGTACGATATAGGGGCAACATGTCTCAGTATTAATTCACATTGGGGCTACCCACAACTTCATAGATGCCTAGCTGGTTCAGAGGAGGGGACTCACCACAATAAATTTTAAGGGATTTTAAGTTTTGGTGCCAGGTACTAGACTATGCAGTACACTTGGTATGTTCCCGCCTTAATTGTGACCATGGGGAACTACTCCATGGCAAACCATTTCTTTGAGGTAGATGTGCCAGACACCAATGTAGTGATGGGTGTCTAGTGGTTGTACTACCTTGGACGAGTTACCACTGATTAGAAGAAGATGGAGATGGAGTTCACTAGATCGGATGGAAATATGATGTTCCTTATAGGCATGCATTCATACCCACCATAGACAGTCTTAGCGAATAGGATGGACGCAAATTTGTGACACCGGGACATAGCATGGGCAACAGAGTTGGGGGCTTCAAAGGCTATGGGACAAGCCCAATCACCACCCCGAGATATACATGCATTGTTAGACAAATACTCAGTGGTATTTGGGGACATTCCACCAAGGCAGCCCCTAAACAAGGGATTCGAGCACACCATCGAGTTGGAGCTTGGAATGCAGGCAGTGATTACCACCCCTTATAGGCAGCGCAAGGCCTATAAGGACAAGATTGAGCAGGCCATCAAATATTTATTGGCATTGGGCCACATGAGGCCGAGTTCTAGTCCCTTTGCTTCTTCGGTAGTGTTAGTGAAGGAGAAGGATGGAACCTTGTGCATGTGCATCGACTACCAGGATTGAACAACAGTACCCCATACCCTGCAATGATGAGTTGATGGATGGGAATAGAGGATCCAAGTACTTCTTTAAGATATATCTGTGTTCGGGGTACCATCAGATCAGGGTGAGGGATCAAGACATCCCCAAGACAGCCTTCCGATGCCATTATGGGCACTTTGAGTTTTTGGTCATGCCCTTTGGTTTGACCGATGCCCTGGCCACCTTCTAGTCATGTATGGGCCACATGTTCCAGAGCCAGTTAAGGAGGTTTGTATTGGTGTTTTTTGATGACATAATGATATACAACAGGACTTTGGAGGAGCATGTCCAACACCTGAAGGAGGCATTGTGTATTTTGGAGGAACAACAATTTTATGCCAAGCTATCCAAGCATGATTTTGGCCTGATTGAGATGCTCTACTTGGGGAAAATTATTGGTGCAGATGGAGTGAAGGTACATGAGGAGAAAATATGGGCTATTCGAGATTGGCCGATACCCAGAGATGTGGCAACGCTAAGAGGATTCTTGGGCATTTGGACGTATTACCAGAAGTTTTTCAAGGGGTTTATGCAATTATCAGCTCCTCTCGTTGATTTGACTAAGAAAGGGTCTTTCATATGGATAGATGGGGCACAACCATCTTTTCATTGCCTCAAGGAGGCGCTGAACAGTTGTCTAGTGTTGGCACTTCTGGACTTCTCCCAACCCTTCACCATGGAGTTTGATGCATTAGGAGAGGGATTCGAGGCAATATCATCTTAGTATGGGCACCCCATTTCTTTCAAGAGTGAGAAGATCTTACCCCATGAGACGTCATATTCTATATGTGACAAGGAGATGCTAGCCATTATGCATGCCTTGGCCAAATTTTAGAATTATTTGGTGGGTAACCGATTTAGAGTGAAGACTGATCACAACAGTCTTTGCCACTTCATGGGGCAGCAAGGCCTCAACGACAAAGAGCAGAGATGGGTCAGCAAGGTGCGGGCCTATGATTTTGACATAGAGTATGTGCAGGGGAAACACAATGTATTGGTCGATGCCCTATCTAGGAGACCTGCAGGCCTCTCACTCATGAGCATTTGCCATGATTGGAAGGCCCAGTTACTGGTAGATTATTCCAAAGACAGGAGGGTATGCGAGATTCTAGAGGGGACCCACGTAGATGAGCACTATTGGGTGATGAACGAGGTCATCTACTACAAAGGGAGCATATTTCTGGTTCCCAGATCGTAGTTGAGGGAGAGAGTGCTTTAGGTAGCACATGACTCGCCATTGTTAGGGCATTAGGGGTTCATAAAAACATATATGGCAGTCACGGAGCATTTCACAAGTAAGGGCCTTAAGGGGGATGTGTTGAGAAACATACAGGAGTGTGAGGCATGTCAAGGGAACAAAGGAGAGTTGATCCACCCCATCAGGCTATTGCAGCCGCTCCTCATCCCTAAGGGAAAATGGGAGAGTATGTCCATGGACTTCATCGCTAGTCTCCCCACAGTCCAGGGAAAGGAATGCAACAATGTGGTAGTTGATTGGTTGACTGAGTATTCCCATTTTTTCGCCATCCCAACCCAGTATTCAACTTCACAGGTTGCAAAGCTATTCTTCAGAGAATTCTTCTGGTTGCACTGGCCTCCTAAGAACATAGTGAGTGATCGAGACAACAGGTTCATGGGAGGATTCTGATAGGATCTCTTTAGATTGGTTGGTACTAAGCTCATCCCTAGCACGAGCTACCACGCCCCGACATATGGCCAAACCGAGAGAGTTAATCAGTGGTTGGATGGGTACCTTAGGAACTACATGATTGGGCATCAGAGGGCTTGGATTTGATGGCTGCACTTGGGCGAGTATTGCTACAACACTATTCATCACATTTCCGTCGATATGACCCCTTTCCATGCCTTGTATGGTTATGATGCATTGTCTTTTGTTGACATTGTTTTTGGAGACAATCAGGCACCAAAGGCTAAAGATTGGATCCATGGAAAATTTTAGGGGTGAATTTTCACCCTTGGGTAAAATTAACGGGTTTTATATTTTTATTGGGAAAATATTTTTTATTACAATACATTGTTACAAATTGCCTCAAATTTATTTTATAAAAAAATTAGGTATGGAGGTTAGCCCACCTTATTTTAAGGGAGAGAGTAAAAAAAGTAAATTTAGCCCTTGAAATTAGGAGTTACAACCTTCCATTCGCCCTAATTTTCAAGAATAGGTATTTATGATAGTTATTTCACCCTCCACATTCAGTGTAAAAAAGGTTTTCTTTCATTTTCCCATATTTCATGGTATTGGGGTTAATTTTGAGAAAATGACCTTATTTTTTGGATCAAATGGTCACAAAAGAATAATTCATTTTATTTAAAAGTTCAAGTCTCTTATTTTCATGTTTATTTAAAGATTGCATAATGTTCTTGCCATATTCCAAGTTTGCATCTATTTAGTCATAATCATATAAAGAATAATGGAAAACATTTTTTTATATTTACTCCATAAGTCACCTTATATTTACGTGTAAATAAATAAAAATATAAATAAAGTGGAGTATGGTAAATAAATAAAACCTCTTTTTATATTTAGTCCATAACCCTCTTTCTATTTAAGAAGGCTAAAAAAAGAGGTTTTATTTAAGTGAATCCTATGGGCCAAATACCATATTTATAAAAGAGGTATGGTAAATGAATAAAAATATAAATAAACGAGAGGTATGGTAAATAAATAAAGCAATTTTTTATATTTACTCCAGAAGTCACATTATATTTAAGAACACTCAAAAAATGTGTTATATTTAGGTGAAGCCTATGGTCCAAATACTATGGGCCAAATACCATGGGCCAAATTATTATTAATACCATGCAAAAAAACATTATTAACCCATTATTAACCCTAATATTAGTATTAATAAAAAAAAGGATGGCACATGGTATTGACCCATGATATTCACGTGGAATGTAGGCTATTTAAAGGGGGGAATTAAACCAGCATAGATCCATCTTTACTCTGGATCTACTAAGCCCCTGGAGGGATCCAATATCGTGATATTCAAACTAGCATAAAGTGAAAAATTATTTGATCCTTGGGCTTCGTAGATCAAGGGTAAAAATGGATCTTGTAATTTAATGTTACTTAAACAATTTAATTTGGTTAAAATAAAAAAATAAAATAAAAATCAATTATTAATTTTATTAATTTTTATAAATTACTAATAGTAGTTTTTAAGCTCCAGGTTTATGATAACCCATGGTATTGACCCATGGTAATATCATGGTATTCATGTGAGCATAGACTATTTAAAGGGGAAATTCTATCAGCTTAGATCCATCTTAATTCCGGGTCTACCAAGTGCTCAGAGGGATAAATAGATTTCATCCCTCCAAGAGTGGTAGAAGTGGAGCTAAGATGGATATAGGTTGGTTTTTATGATAATGAAGATATTAAATAGACTTAGGAAATTATATTATAAAAAACATCTTAAGGTGAATGGCTAAAGCTACATTTAGTCACTTCACAAAATTTAGTAAAAATTACCAATATCTCCATTAATATTGGTTTTTCTGATTTAATAAAAAAAAAATCAAAACAGTGAAATTTTATCACTCTTTCCGTATCACCCTCGCAGAAGAGAGATAGTCAGTGCCCAGATTTCCCACCATTTTCAAACATTCTCAGTATGATATCTTCATGAAAAAGTTAAGGAACTGATGTTGGATTAGTTGTTTAAAAAATATGCTGGTTTTTACAACCTTTCATCTTCTCTGTTATTCTTAATTTGTCGTAATGATCTGTAGGGGTTGGGCCAATGCTTGAAAAATATGTTGGTTTGTACAACCTTTCATCTTCCCTGTTTTTCTTAATTTGTTGTAATGATCTGTAGGGGTTGGGCAAGTGCACCATATGGGGTTGGGCTAGTGCACCATATTGTCCTAAAAGGCGGAGATTGTGCACCAAAAAGGAAATTAATCCACACGTTACAACGTTGTTAAAAAATGCAAGATGTATGAAGGTAGTGAATTATGCTAATAAACAATTTAGATTGGGAGAGACCTAATTAAATTTTATTATTTAATTGAATATTTTCAATTAAAATAATAATATAGATATAGATATATATATATATATATATATATATATATAGATAGATAGATATATATATTTATTGGAAGGCTTCTGACAATGGTCACTTCTTTCCATTAGATCCCCTTCAAGCCTTTGGGATACCTACTACTTTCTTATATTATATAGTTGGGGCTTGCTACTTGTTGGCATGTTGGGGTAAACAAAATGTGTTTTTTTTATCTCGCAATTGGAGTTTATGGAATAAGAAAGAAATTTGATAGCTTGACAAAAGTGGTACAAAATATGTTTTTTTTTGTCTCATAGTTGGACTCTATGGAATAAGAAAGAAATTTGATAGCTTGACAAAAATGGTAGCGAAAAGATTAATCTCTCCTACCTTGACAGAACTGGTGGTCAAGATCAACACCTACAAGAAATTTTTTGTGGAATATTATCAAAACTAATAGAAGGATATGAAAGAGTGTACAGTGAGAATCTTGACAAACATGGCCACTGAAACTTGTAACATTGTTTTTAGGAAGAGGAAATTAAGTTTCTTTTTTCCAAACATGTATGTTATTATATTACAATTCAATGAATATGTTTTCCTATTATCATATATGGTTTCATAATTTAACAAAACATTCGCCAAGACTTCACTTTTTATTATTCAGTGAAGGACTCGCCAAGATCTTACAAGATTTGATAATTCAATGATAGATTCAACATGACTTTACAAGATAATATAATATGGTGAGAGATTCGTAAAAAAAATTATATATACATATTATATTATTGATAAAATTGCCTCCCATTTTTCCTATGTATCATGGGGATTTGCCCATTTATTATACATATAAATTTAGGGTGGTTCTTAAAATTTTCCCTGATTGGATCCTGGAGAGCCAAGACATTCTCAAGGCTCTCAAGGAAAACTTAGTGACAACACAAAATCAACATAATATGTACACTGACAAGCACCGGACTGAGAGACACTTTGAGGAGGGGGATTTGGTGTATCTTCGCTTACAACCATATAGACAGTCCACCTTGAAGCAAAAAGGGCCGATAAGATACAACCACATTTCTATGGGTCGTATAGGGTGGTCAGGTGAGTTGAAGAGGTGACCTACAAGCTGGATCTTCCTTAAGGGAGAAAGATTCACAACGTATTCCATGTCTCATGCCTCAAAAAGGTGTTGGGACAATAGGTCATTGTTGGAAATACTGAGGGGGGGTGAATTAATATTTTTTTTAAATTGTTATTTTTACGAGTTAGATCACTTATATTTAGAAAACAAAATGAACAATAAGAATAAATGCTTTTATTAATTTATTATTTACAATAAATCATGTACAATATATGTAGGACTCCAACCCTAGATGAAGACATCGATCTTAAATATCCCAGGCTCCAACCTTGTCAATTTAGAGGCATCAACCTCAAGGGATCCAACCCTATATCTGGTTTAGGCTCTGACATGGTTTCTTAACGACTCCAATCCTCTAGGGCTCCAACACTATCCTCCAAGGCACCAACCTTATCTTTCTGAGGCTCCAACCCTCAGTTTACTTCGTCAAGTTTTATTTGGTTATACTTCATGACTCCCAATGCCTTCTTCAATTAGCCCTGTTAATCTTCAGTTATCCCTTCATTTTAGTCTCCACATCACATCATCAATGACAACCTCAATCTCTTAGAAGGTGTCACCACTTCTCTTCATGTTACCCAAACAACATCTCCAAGGTCACCTCATGATGATTTCAATGCATCATGGTCTTCAATAATCTTTCCAAGATCAGCTTCTCTATGTTTCCCCAAGAATTCTCCAAGGGTGTCTTCAGATGGCTCCAAGAACAACTGCTTCAAGGTGACTTCAACAAGTTTCTAGATCTACTCAAGATATATGGTGGAGTATGCTTCTCAACAGAAGTATATAGCCCAAAATTTCCTCAAAGGATGCTCCAAGTACAACTCAAAAATATTCCCAAGGAAGCTTCAAAATGTCTCTAATGGATGCTTCAAGGAACCCTTCAAAGTCAACTCCAAGGATTGTCTTATCTCTAGCTTTGCTAGGTTATGCACAACAAATTTGCTCTAATAAGAACTTCAACAACCACTTCAAGGTTCGTCTTCAAAATGGCTACTTCAAGATTTCCTTTCATGATGTTTTAACACAACTGGTCTTCTTCTCCAAGTCTTGTACAAATTTCAATGTCTTTAACTTATCTAATGTAATATTCAAATCGTAAATGCTTCAAGAGAAGTTTGCCAAACAACCTCTTAAAAGTTTGATATTGTAATTTGTGTCTTTCAACAATGCTAATATTGAACAGATACAAAGAAAACAAAAAACAATATAATACTTTTGCAGAGAAGGATTAGGATCACAACGTTGGTCCTGATATTTAGTAACAAGTTCCAGCTTTGAGGCAAAGACTAAAACTATGGGGCCACTGTTAATTTCCCACACGTTAAGCTATAGGTCCGAGGTAAAGTCTGTTCTTGAGGTCTGAAGCTTAAAGTACAAGGAATCTATTATTTTGAGCCTCTGCAATTGTGACTATCCCAAGTAGAACTGCGATCTGAAGTGGAAGAAAGATAGTATGTGCTTCCTTCTTCTATGTCCAAGCTTCTGAGCATAAGTCTCCTCCACAGGTAGAATACTCACATACCTGGCACAAATCCAAGCTTAAAAAAATTTGTCCACAATTCTGTGTCTTTTCACCATAGGTCAAAGTCTTGTCCATAGGTCTGAGATATTATAAGAGACTTGTCCTAACTATAATATTATAGTTCTCTTACTTAACCAAGCCCTCCAACAAATCTGAGCATTGACTCTTCAAAGGTGTATTCGAGTAATATGTCTGTCCCACTAGTCCAAAGTATGATCTTCCAAAGAACTATAGGTTCGAGGTTCTTCAACACTGGTGTTGGAATTATCTGTCATGGTTTACTATCAAATTCCTTGTTCGATCTCAAATATACCCAAAATATTTCATTAAAAATACTTCTCATTGTTGGAATTGTTTGTCACGGGGTTGTTGTAGTACTATTTAACCCAACAATCAATCACAGAAAACCAAAAAAAAAATTGCCCAAACAATAATGTCTTCTTTGTCCTCCTCGACCTTCTGTGATTCTAATCTAAGTTCTGTGCTCCTTCTCTGAAATGATCACCAAAACCGATGATAAGAAATGTAGTCCCAACTGTATATATATAGTGATTTCGCTTAAAATTTGAAGGGCACGTCTATTTGAAGGAGGCCGACATTAGAGGCATAGCATAGGTCGGCTCAAGGACCATATTAATATTCCTAACTTCAAGAATCAATATTTCCCAAACTATTTGGAGTTTCGGGTCAGGTAATAGCTCATTGGAAAGCTAAAAATATTTTCTAAATGATGGTGAAGGTCTCATAGTGAAATTATTCCTCTAACGTAGTAAAAAATATTTTTCAATGTGATTGGTAATTTATTGGTGCAGAATTGGAGGTAGGGTCATTTTCCTTCTTCAACATGTCCTTGCCTTCTTCATCATAGGTTCACCATATCATAAATGATATGTCATCAAACATATGCTACATCATGTAGTATTCCATTATTAGTATCACTAGAGGTAATGTCATCAAGGATTATGGATTCACATTATCAAACGTTTGTCATGTCATCATGTGTTTTTCATCAAGATCATTAGAGGTAGGACATGTCATCATGTGTATGTCATGTTAGCGCTTGAAATTTCACCTCAGTCTGAGAAAGGTAAACCTCAAGGCTACATCAAACCATTTAGCCTCGTAGCTAGCCCTACGGGGCAGGAGAAGGCTCTCTTCGGTCTATCTCGTGAAATCTTCAATGGGATGAGATGACCAACAAGGTAACACTGATATTAGGCTAGTAAACTGATAAAAAAGGTTGATTTAGGGTTTTTTGGGTTTTTGGTGGCAAATTGAGGAAAGGGCAATTTTGGGTGCGGGGATTGGACACAGTTTCTGCAGGGGGTTCCTTGGGGCGAGGTAGGAGACAACGTTGATGCCTTTAACTGAGGTGGATGGTCAGGAATGAAAGATAAAGAGCTAAAGAGAGCAAACAATAACTTTGAATTCTCTTTAGACAGAAGAAAACATTGAAATTAAACAAACTTAAAAGCAGAGCATGGCAAGCATGAATTCTTACTTTAACACTTCATTTGTTTAATGTGCAGAAGGGAAAGAAGGAAATGATTCACATAACACACTTACAAATACATAGAGAAATACACCATCAACACATGAGTCCACAAGAATCCCAAAGAGGACTGCAAAACCCTGGTCTTCCTTAGCCAAAAATTGCAGAGATACAGTGAATAATACAATGATAGCTTCTCCCTCAAGAGTCCAACCTTCCAACCCCTGAAAATGATTAAGAAAATACATAATATAGGCAAGCCAACCTCTTCCCTTGCCTCTAGGGGTCGAGCTCATCCTTCTAGGAGCTGTTTCAACTAATTCTAAACTGAGCACTAAAATCTAGGCAGTCAAAACAACTTGCCTCTATAAGCTAGGAAACCAATCCATTCATTAAATATTTACCCTTTACATGAATGAATCTTCTAGAAGTGTTAAACAAGAGTAAAAGTGTCTTAGAGTTACAATAATGACATCAAAGATAATCATCCTCAACCCCAAAAAGTCAAACCAAGTCAAATCTGCGTTTTCTGGGCTGTACAAGTCAATCTGGCAAAATCTGTTCAACGGGTCGCGCCCCCCTGCTCAACGGGTTGCGCACCTTTGGAGCGATGTTTGAGGCACTTCCCGGTGTCAGAATCAGGTGCAGGATAGCTCGTTGGAAAGGTATTTGAGTCTAATTGCCAACCCAACTGGAATTTTTTAATTTGGAGGTCATTTTCCTAGTCAAAACTCAATTATCCCAAGACTTCTTTCTGCAACTCAAAAAAGGGGCAGAAAGTCAAGTTTTGCATGTATTTTGACCTTCTGGAGGCCCAAAACCCCATAAAAACTCAAGTCCATCCATGGGCATATGTAACTTTGCATAAAAAATCTAGAAATTCTGAGTTTTTGCAAAAAGGAGCTGCCATGACAAAGGGTCTCACCGGGGGTGAGACCCGTTGAGGAGCCAAAACCTGTAAATTTCCAAAAATTGCCAAAATTACCCAAAATTCTCAAATTTTTTTGGGATTTGAGCTGTGGCTAGGCTATTGAGTGCCATGATCTTTGAGTGAAGACTTAGCCAAGATATGGAGGGGATTGGGCCTCTTTCTCCTTTTTTGTGCCTTGGCCAACTGCCTTGGATCCAGCGATTGTAATTTTGACATTTCTCTAAAACCATGACACCTGTGCAAAAAGTGAAGGAGGTTTTTCTTCTTTGGCATGTTGTGGACAAAAACCTCTCTCATTTTTCCAAAATGCATCTTTTATTGCTCTGGAACATCATTTGAGTGCGACTTGTCCCGATGTGTGAAACAAGGAATTTTGTCGAAACGGAGCGAATTGAAGGGGATAGGGGGCTTCTAAATTCTTGGGGAAATTTTTGGAAGTAGGGAGGGATGTTAGGAAGCAAGGGAAAGTTGAATCTCAGAGATTGAGTGAGGGGAAGGGGTCCAAAAGGGCAAAACACAGGCCCAACCTAGAAAATTGCCAGGTTGTAGCTAGAAACTAGGGTTTGTGCAAAAATGAGGAATTTGGCGGATCTAAGGGATGGGAAGTGTTTAATAAGGTACTTTAAGGATAGGGGAAGGTGTATGAACATCAGGAAACAAGTTTTTCCGGTGATTTGACCATCCAAGAGAAATTGCCTTCAAAACCCTAGGAGAGGGAAATGACCTTGCCTAGGCACAACTGAAGCATGAATAAGGTGTAACATGACCCAATGGAACCTAATATGATGATAGAAACCCTCTGAATGATGATAGGCTCAGCTAAATGATGACATGGACTGACATTTGGACAACTTTGAAAAGTGTGAAAGCAAACCCTAGACCTAATGCCTAGTGACCAAATTTTGCTTGAAGACTTACTGAAATGACAAAATTTGACCTTGACACTTCAAAATCACTTTGTAAGAGCACGTTTTATCACTGGAGGAAGGCTGGAAAGACTGACACTAACATGTCACATAAGTCAGCAAGAGCTTCTAGATTTTCAAGGTGCATTGACATATTTATCAAACATGAGTTATAGTCATCCTTTGGCATGTCAAGAATATTTTCCAATGCCAAATTGACATCAATGACAACCTAGATTAACAATCTCCCCCTTTGTCATTGATGCCAATATTCTTTCCCTTCCAATATTCTCTCCCCCTTTGACATCGATGGAAAACGGGGTGCCCAAATACTTCCCTTGTCAATCTACTTCTCTTCTTCATGAATAGTAGTTCTTCAAGGTATATTACTCCCCCTGTCACAGTGCTCTTGTTTTTCTAGCAATGTGGTTCATGATAAATGTGCTTACATTCCTTTATGTGATGAACCAATTCCCCTTGTATGCACAACCTCCTCTAGCTCAGGAAAGACTACTTGCTTAGAGATCAAGTGGAAGACATCTTCAACAACCGTCCATTGGATAGATAAGAGATCATGTTCTTTAATGGAGTGTTCCTAATAAATGATCTATCAAATAATTATTGTCAATATAACTCATTAAGGAATTCATAAGGCCCATTCACGGATGGCTTTTGAAATAATGATTAATCATCATAAGCTCCCCATAACTATATGCATGGTCTTCCATTTGGTAGAGTCTCCCCATCAAATACTTGGAATATCAATAATAACTTCATCAGGTCAACAACATGTGTTGTTGGCTAGAGTGTTCAAGAGATTTCTAGATTCAATTTTCTTCTTTGTCCATACTTGTGTAACTTTATTCTCTAGCACAGTTCTAGCTTGTGTAGGGGCCCAAGTCAAGTTACAATCACATGCCATATGTCCAATGATATGACACTTGAAGTACTTTATGTTGTTCATGAATAAGAATTCATGACTTCCTGCAAAATTGCTTCTCGAAGATTTACGGGGACCATTAAATACGTCTTTGTGATATGCCATACAATCTTTTTCCATGTGCCCAAATTTTGTACAAGAATAGAAATAACCAAGAAATATATTTTGGTACCTGAGAGAAGAAGGTTTCCTTGATGTACTTTTGAAGTCTTTTTTCCTTGGGATCCTTTGATGATAACCATTGCTTCTTGCATCCTTGACACCATCTACATTTCTTCTTGGAGTAGGATTTCTTCCAATGTCAACTTGACTCTTTCCTTTGCTGGGAGCATCAACATTTCTTCCTAGCTTCCTCACATCCTTGTTGTTTGAAGCATTTTCCTTCTTTCTTGAGGATTCACCTGCATAGCCAAGGCCTGATTTATCAAGGGGAGACCTTTGATGACTTACAATGTCATCTAGGGTTTGAGAACTCATCAAGTTCTTATTCAAAAAATCAACTCCCTCTTTAAGAAAGATAATTTCTTCCTTCATTTTCTTGCATTATTCATCCTTATTTGAGAGTATGATCTCCATTCCTTCCTTCATCTTGGTTGTTTCACATGATTGGGCCTTAAGTGAGATGATTTATGCTCTTAGCTTGATGATTTCATCATCCTTCTCTTCTAGTTGGCATGTCATGGTGTTTCTCTCCTTTTCTATTTTATCAACTTGTCCTTGTATGAATTCCAATGCTTCCATTTCCTTATCAGCTCGATGTGCTTGTTTCCTTGCTTCTTCTAGTTGTGATCTAAGGGAGGAGACCTCTTCCTTTATTGACCAATCTACTTCCAGTTTGTTCAAGCTCTTGTGCCTTTGTTCAAGGTGGCTTGACAAGGTATCTTCCTGTTTCTTTGCCTTATTCAATTGATTTTTCATGAATATGACTTCTTCATGTTGCTTTCTCTTGTTTTGATGAAATGCTTCCTTAATATTGGCAAGTTCCTCATATCTTTCTTGTACTTGAAGCTTGACAAGGTCAAATTCCTTCCTTGTCTTGTCCTGGTCACCAACTTGCACTTTCTTCTTAACTTCCTCATTTTCATTTTTAAAATTGTCTCTTCTATGGCAGCCATAAGTTTAGTGAGGATATCTTCTTCAAAATCTTCTTTATTCTGTTCATCTTCTAGGTCTTCTTTAGCCTTGATGTTATCACTCTTATCTTCAACTTCCTTGGTGGGCTTTGGATTTCCTTCTTGTTTTCATCATTTTCTTGACTAGAGATCATTGTCAATGCTCCTTTTGAGGGAATATTGTGAATTTTATCCCATATTCCTTTTGTTGACGAACATTTTTCAAAATTGGCCTTCATATAATCAGTTAACCCATTCAAGATTGCTTTCATTACTCTTGTATTATGTTCCTTGGATTCTCCATCTATCATGCTATCAACAACCACCGATTTTGAAACTTCAATGCCTTGGGTCTTTAAGAAATTCCTCATTCTTTCCTCCCATATATCAAAGTTTCCATTGAACAATGGATCCTTCAAAAATTGATTGACTTCAATTTCGGTGGTTGAGGGAGACACATCTTTAGGAGGATTGGATACTTTCTTCCTTGGCTTTGCCATTTGTGTTCTAATGATCAACCTTCAAGCTGTTAGGCTTTGATTGAAGGTACTGGCTCTGATACCAATTGTTGGAAATACTGAGAGGGGGGGGGGGTGAATCAGTATTTCTTTTCAATTGTTATTTTTACTAGTTAGATCACTTATATTTAGAATGCAAAATGAACAATAATAATAAATTATTTTATTAATTTCTTCTTTACAATAAATCAAGTACAATATATATAGGGCTTCAACCCTAGATGAAGACATTGATCTTCAATCTCCCAGGATCCAACCTATATTTTTCCAAGCACTTACTTGGACTTCCAAGGCTCTAACCTTGTCAATTTAGAGGCACCAACCTCAAGGGATCCAACCTTATATCTGGTTTAGGCTTCGACCTGGTTTCTTGAGGACTCCAATCCTCTAGGGCTCCAACCCTTAGTTTACTTTGTTAATATGTATTTGGTTATACTTCACGAGTCCCAATGTCTCCTTCAACGAGCCTTATCAATCTTTAGCTATCCCTTCACTTTAGTCTCCACATCACATCATAAATGACAACCTTGATCTCTTAGAAGGTGACAACACTTCTCTTCATGTTACCCAAATAACATCTCCAAGGTCACCTCATTATGACTTCAATGCATCATGGTATTCAGTAATATTTCTAAGATCAACTTCTTTATGTTTCCCCAAGAATTGTCCAAGGGTGTCTTCAAATGGATCCAAGAACAACTACTTCAAGCTGACTTCAACAACTTTCTAGATCTGCTCAATATATATGGTGGAGTATGTTTCTTAACAGATGTATATAGCCCAAAATGTCTTCAAATGCTGCTCTAAGTACAACTCAAAAATATTCCCAAGGAAGCTTCAAAATGTCTCTAATAGATGCTTCATGGAACCCTTCAAAGTCAGCTCCAAGGATTGTCTTCTCTCTAGCTTTTATAGGTTATGCACAACAAAGATTCTCTAATAAGAACTTCAACAACCACTTCAAGGTTTGTCTTTAAGATGGCTGCTTCAAGATTGCCTTTGATGGTGTTTTAACAGAGTTGGTCTTCTTCTCCAAGTCTTGCACAAATATCAATGTCTTTAACTTCTCCAATGTAATCTTCAGATCATAAATGCTTCAAGAGAAGTTTGCCAAACAACCTCTTAAAATGTCGATATTGTACTTTGTGTCTTTCAACAATGCTAATATTGTGCTTTTACAAAGAAAACAAAAAAAAATACAATACTTTTGCAGAGAAGGATTAGGATCACAACGTTGTTCCAAAAGTAATCATAAAGATTTGAAATGACTACAATGGGTCCTGATATTTAGTAACAAGTTCCAGCTTTGAGGCAAAGATTAAAACTCTGGGGCCATTGTTGATTGTCCACACGTTAAGCTACAGGTCTGAGGTAAAGTTTGTTCTTGAGGTCTGAAGCCTGAAGTAGGAGGAATCTATTGTTCCGAGCCTCTGCAATTGTGACTGTCCCAAGTAGAACCACGATCTGAAGTGGAAGAAAGACAGTCTGTGCTTCCTTCTGCTATGTTCGATCTTCTGAGCATAAGTCTCCTCCACAGGTAGACTACTCACATGCCTGTCACAAATCCAAGCTTCAAAAAAAATTGTCTACAGTTCTGTGTCTTGTCACCACAGGTTGAAGTCTTGTCCACAAGTCCAAGATATTATAAGAGACTTGTCCTGACTGTAATAATGTAGTTCTCTTGCTTAACCGAGCCCTCCAACAAATCTGAGCACTGGCCCTTTTAAAGGTGTTTTCGAGCTATATTTCTGTCCCACTAGTCCAAAGTATGATCTTCCACAACTCGGTAGGTTCTAGGTTCTTCAACACCGGTGTTGGAATTATCTGTCATGGGTTTGTTGTAGTACTGTTTATCCCAACAATCAATCACAGAAAACCAAAAAAATATATTTTCCCAAACAATAATTTCTTCTTTGTCCTCCTCAGCCTTCTATGCTTCTAATCTGAGTACTGTGCTCCTTATCTAAAATGATCACTAAAACTGATGACAAGAAATGTAGTCCGAACTGTATCTATATATATCTATATATATATATATATATATATATAGTGATTTCACTTAAAATCTGAAGGGACACATGTATTTGAAGGAGGTCAACATGAGAGGCCTAGCACAAGTCGGCTCAAGGACTAGATTAATATTCATAACTTTAAAAATCAATATCTCCAAAACTATTTGGATTTTCAGGCCAAGTAATAGCTCATTGGAAATCTAAAAATATGCTTTAAAGAATGGTGAAAGTCTCATAGAGAAATTCTGCTTCTAAGGTAGTAAAAACTATTTTTTAATGTGACTGGTCATTTGCTGGTGCATAATTGGAGGTAGGGTCATTTGCCTTCTTCAACGTGTCCTTGCCTTCTTCATCATAGGGTCACCATATCATAAATGATATGTCGTCAAACGTATGCTACATCATGTAGTCTTCCATTATTAGGATCACCAGAGGTAAGGTCATCAATGATTATGGCTTCACATTATCATAGTTTTGTCATGTCATCATGTGTTTTTCATCAAGATCATCTGAGGTAGGACATGTCATCATGTGTATGTCACATAAGTCATCAAAGTCTTCTAAATCATCAAGGTGTCTTGACATCTTTATCAAGGATGAGTTATAGTCATCCTCTAGCATGTCAAGAATATTTGCTAATGTGAAATTGACATCAATGACAACCTAGATTAACAATCTCCCCCTTTGTCACTGATGTCAATATTCTTGCCCTTCCAATATTCTCTCCCCCTTTGACATCAATAGAAAACGGGGTGTCCAAATACTTCCCCTGCCACATTGCTTCTATTCTTCACGAATAATAGTTCTTCATAGGTATATTACACCCCCTGTCACAGTGCTCTTCTTTCTGGCAATGTGGTTCATGATAGATGTGCTTACATTCCTTTATGTGCTGAACCAAATCCATCTATCTACACAACCTCCTCTAGCTCAGGAAAGATTACCTTCTTAGTGATCAAGTTGAAGACATCTTCAACAAAAATCCATTGGATAGATAAGAGATCATGTTCTTCAATGGAGTGTTCCTGAGAAATGATCTATCAAAGAATGATTGTCAATATAGCTCATCAAGGATTTCATAAGGCCCATTCATGGATAGTTTTTGAAAGAATGCTTAATCATCATAAGATCCCCCTAACTATATGCATGGTTTTCCTTTTGGCAGAGTCTCCCCATCAAATACTTAGAATATCAAGGATAACTTCATCAGGTCAACAACATGCATTGTTGGCTGGGGTGTTCAAGAGACTTCTGGATTCAATTTGCTTCTTTCTCCATACTTGTGTAACTTTATTCTCTAGCATGGTTCTAGCATGTGTAGTGGCCCAAGTTTAGTTACAATCATGTGCCATATGTCCAATGTTATGACACTTGAAGCACTCTATGTTTTTCATGAATAATAATTCATGACTTCTTGCAAAAGTGCTTCTCAAAGATTGGTGACGACCATTAAATATGTCTTTTTGATATGCTCCACAATCTTTTGCCATGTGCCCAAAGTTTTTACAAGAATAACAATAACCAAGAAATATAATTTGGTACCTAGGAGAAGAATGTTTCCTTGATGTACTTTTGAAGTTATTTTTCCTTGGGATCCTTTGATGATAACCATTGCTTCTTGCATCCTTCACACCATCTGCATTTCTTCTTGGAGTAGGATTTCTTCCAATTTCAACTTGACTCTTGCTTTTGCTGGGATCATCAACATTTATTCCTGGCTTCCTTACATCCTTGTTGTTTGAAGCATTTTCCTTCTTTCGAGAGGATTAAGCTGCATAGCTAAGGCCTGATTTATCAAGGGGATACCTTTGATTACTTAGGATGTCATCTAGGGTTTGAGAACTCATCAAGTTCTTATTCAGCAAATAAAATTCCTCTTTAAGAAAGGTAATTTATTCCTTCATTTTCTTGCATTATTCATCCTTATTTGAGAGAATGATATCCATTTATTCCTTTATCTTTGTTGCTTCACATGATTGGGCCTTAACTGAGATGATTTCTGCTCTTAACTTGATGATGTCATCATCCTTCTCTTCTAGTTGGCATGTCATGGTGTTTCTCTCCTTTTCTACTTTATCAAATTGTCCTTCTATGAATGCCAATGCTTCCATTGCCTTATCATCTCCCTATGCTTGCTTCTTCTAGTTGTGATCTAAGGGGGGAGACCTCTTCCTTGTATTGACCAATCCTTGCTTCAAGTTTGTTCAAGTTCTTGTTCCTTTGTTCAAGGTGGCTTGACAAGGTATATTCCCGTTTCTTTTCCTTGTCCAATTGATTTGTCATGGATATGACTTCTTCATGATTATTTCTCCTGTTTTGATGAAATTATTCCTTAATCTTGGCGAGCTCCTTGTTACACAGTAATTTGTCACTGTCTTCCTGTCAGTCTTCCTACTGTGTCATGAGTCCAAGTTAATCATGCTCATGCTCTCTAATCTTTCCAAATGACCCACTTTGCCAAAGTTTTTGCTATCAGCGTGACTGTTGTCAAGATAAATGCGCTGACGGGTGCTCCATAACAGATGGAATGCGCTGCCAGCGCGGAAGCACACGTGTTTCCCGCGCTGGTCGAATTTCATGAGCCAGCGCGTCTGTTATTCATATCTGATTGCGCTGACATGACCTTCTTTGTTATTCAGCTGCGATGTCAGCACTCCAGTGCAGTTATGGACCCGTGCTGATCCAGTTTGGGCGAGTTTGTTCTAACAACCGGCCTTCCAGATGACTCCAGACCTGGTTGTTGGCCTTGTAAATGTCGCCCTCCCTTCTCTGGCATGTCTGTTTCGTCATTTGAGCCACCTTCCTTGGAGATAAGCTCATCCTCCCACCATTTGTGGAGACTCCTTCTCCTATTTAAGCCTCTACCATTGCCATGAGCAGCTAGTTTTGGAATGGATAGTGTTTGGAGTGTTTCTGCTAGTGTGTGAATTTGATAGGTAGTTGGTGTGACAAGTGTGGGATTGCTAGAGAGCTTAAGGAAGGTTGTGAAGTGTTTCTTCCTTGTGTAAAGTTGTGTGAGAGAGAGTCTTTGTCTTGGGAGATCTACCTCCAAGGGTGAATACTTAAGAGACTTGCTGGCTGGACCCTCTAGAGAAGGATCCAATGTCAGAACTTTGGTTGTACTCTTCTCTGTTATTTATTAATAATAGATGACTATCATTATGGTTCCACTCTCATTGTTTCATGTTTGATGTTGAGTTATATCTTTTCTGACTGATATATAATTGCATCTACTAGATTTTACGCTTGTTTTCGTGTTTTTCTTTGCATGTGCAGGTATCTAATCACGGAGATCGTGTGGACCGTGACCGACCAAAGCAAAGGAACGAAGGCGACATCTCTTCGACGAACACTAGCGTTGGAATCCAAGTAGGTTCTCACCATCTACTTTTTATTTGCAATTAGGAGCTTACGTGATAGGATTGTGTGATTGTTGCTAGACCCGGTCTGGGCTAGTAGGGATCATTTCTGTCCGCAGAGAGGATTTACCTCCACAACACTCCTCATGCCTTGCTTGTACTTGAAGCTTAACTAGGTCAAATTCCTTCCTTGTCTTGTCCTGGTCACTAACTTATGCTTTCTTCTTAAGTTCCTCATTTTCGTTTTTCAAATTTTTAATCTTTTCTATGGCAGCCATAAGTTTAGTGAGGAGATCTTCTTCAAAATATTCTTCATTCTCTTCATCTTCTAGGTCTTCTTTACCCTTGATGTTATCACTCTTATCTTCATCTTCCTTGATGGGCTATGGATTTCCTTCTTGTTTTCCATCATTTTCTTGACTAGAGATCATTGTCAATGCTCCTTCTAAGTGAAGATCATGAAGTTTATCCCATATGCCTTTTGTTGACGAACATTTTTCAAAATTGGCCTTCATATAATCATGTAGCCCATTTGAGTTTGCTTTTGTTTCTCTTGTATTATGTTCCTTGGATTCTCCATCCATCATTCTATTAGCAATCATCGATTTTGAGACTTCAATGCCTTGAGTATTTAAGAAATTCCTCATTCTTGCCTCCCATATATCAAAGTTTCCATTTAACAATGGAGCCTTCACAAATTGATTGACTTCAATTTCAATGGTTGAGGGAGACACATCTTTAGGAGGATTGGAGACTTTCTTCCTTGACTTCGCCATTTGTGTTCTAATGATCAACCTTCAAGTTGTTAGGCTTTGAGTGAAGATACTGGCACTGATACCAATTGTTGGAAATACTTGTGGGGGGGGGTGGGGCGAGGGGGCGGGGCAGTGAATCAATATTTCTTTTCAATTGTTATTTTTACCAGTTAGATCACTTATATTTAGAACACAAAATGAACAATAAGAATAAATGTTTTTATTAATTTATTCTTTAAAATAAATCAAATACAATATATGTATGGCTCCAACCCTAGATGAAGACACCGATCTTCAATCTCCCATGCTCTAACTTGTATTGTGCCAAGCACCGACTTGGACTTCCAAGGCTCCAACCTCATCAATTTAGAGGCACCAACCTCAAGGGCTCCAACACTATATCTGGTTTAGGCTTCAACATGGTTTCTTAAGGACTCCAATCCTCTAGGGATCCATCTGATCTGAAATTGGGGGACTTAGGCTTCTTGAACAACTTACAAGAACCTCTCCCACTTCCAAAGCTTAAATATTCCCAAGTCTTATTGATTAACCAATGCGGAATTAATAAGTGCTTGATATTAAGGTGTATGCTAGTATTTGTTTTAAACTGTTCAGGTGCTGTAAATTAATGTGCTGAAACTGATATATAAATACATACAACAGTAAATAATTTAGCAGTAAAACAAGCACAGAATACAACAATTTAATATGGATTTCACCCAAAACTCTTGGGCTACATCTCCTTGAACTCTAGTCAACTGACTAGGCCCTTTGGGATTATGGAAAGTCCTTTTACAAGCTCTTGGATCAACTCCTATTGTTTTACACAGAAACAGTGGGTTCAGACACCATGACATTCCCTGCATCTTGAAGCTCTGGCTCTTGGCACTGGCTCTTGGCTTTGGCTCTTGGCTCTAACTCTGGCTCTTCGGCTCTGTCTTCTTTGGCCCTCTGTCATTTTACAGCTCTCTTGGCTTTTCACTTGACTTCCAAGTGACTCCCTTGGCTGTTCTTTTCCTTCTGCGCTTCCTCTTTCTACTCTTTTTCACCTTAGCTTCCTGCTTTGGCTTTGCTTTCAGCAACAACCTCCAACAACCTTCAACCAACCTTGTCTCTGTCGTTTTGTGGCTTTTTAAGCCAAATAGGCGTTATCGGTTCATTTTCCCTCTCGACTTTCTATCTCCTAGTCTTTGTCCGCTCAAATCCCTCTTCTAAGCGTTAGAAATCATGGCATAACACCTTTTGGGGAGGTGGCCACTTGTTCTGCAACGGATGAGTGCATCGGGCCTTTGAAATCCCTGAAACGGCCATTCTCGGCTTACACAGGAAAATACACAGAAAGCCTGTAAAATCCACCCAAACGCATCTATCGGACTTCAAAACTATGAACTCTGCCTTATATTCCTTCGGGTCTGCCTTTTAAATCGTGTATCACATCCCCACTGTTGATCTGGGAGATCTAGATCCAATGGTGGTGGTTCATTTCGGGCGGCCCTTTCGTACGGGGGTTAACCACCCGATAAGGGTGGTTTTCTCTCTCCTCGGCCTAGACACGTGGCAGCCATTGTATGGGCTTGGGTGGAGCCTGGCCCAAACCACTTACCGCCTTTGGGTCCTCTCGAAATCCCACTTGTTTGTGGATTTCCTTTTATATTTAAAACACATTAAAACATCGTAAAAATCCCGTAACAATGGCTTTAGCCAAATATTTCATATTTATGCAGTGGCGTTTACAAAACCCTTTTGGGTCTGTCGCATCACATCGGCACATATATATGTGACCCTCTCCGTCACATTCCCCGACGCGATATTGTGATATCGCAATCGCATATCGCATGGGCCCGGGGTTTCCCATATGGCATGACCAATGTCGATGCCGATTGCGATCTGTTGATAGCGGCAATCGGCATATCACGCATCGCAGGGTCCCACCTTTGCCTCGTGGCATCACCGATTACGATCCACTGATATTGGCGATCGGCATATCGCGCATCGCACGGTCCCGCCTTTTCCTCGTGGCATCACCGATTGCGATCCGCCGATATCGGCAATAAGCATATCACTCGGCCCGATCCCTATGTTATACTGCATGTTCCTTCCTCTGACCCAATATGTCGGGGATCAGCGATCGGGGATGGCTTCCTTTTTTCACTTAATATGCTTTGTTGCCTTGGTCCAATGTGATTTCCCTTTTTGAAGGGTTTTTTGCCTTTTTAAAGGATTTTGCCTCTTTTTTCTAAGGAACTAAGGGCATCTTCCTTAAGCGATAACTTCTGCATCCTAAGTCCATTTTTTCCCATTCAAGTTGTAGTAGATTTAGGAGGAGAAGATCTCTGCAGTGGGGCTATTTCTAGGAACTTCCTTGGACTTTCATTTTTCCTCTTTGAGGAACAGGGAAAATTTTAAGAACCACCCTAAATTTATATGCATAATAAATGGGCTAATCCCCATGATACATAGGAAAAATGGGAGGCGATTTTATCAATAATATAATATGTATATATAATTTTTTTGGCGAATCTCTCACCAGATTATATTATCTTGTACAATGATGGAGAATCTTTCACTGAATTATAAAATCTTGTAAGATCTTGGCAAACCTTTTACTGAATAATAAAACATTGTGATGTCTTGGCAAATGTTTTATTAAAGTATGAAACCATATATGATAATAAGAAAACATATTCATTAAACTATAATATACTAACATACATGTTTGGAAAAAAGAAACATAATTTTCTCTTCCTACAAACAATGTTCCAAGTTTCAGTGGCCGTGTTTGTCAAGGTTCTTACAGTGTACTCTTTCATATCATTCTATTAGTTTTGATGATATTCCACAACAAAGTTCTTGTAGGTGTTGATATTGACAATGAGTTATATCAAGGTAGGAGAGATTAATCTTTTCTCTACAACTTTTGTCAAGCTACCACTTTTTTCAAGTTATCAAATTTCTTTCCTATTCCATAGACTCCAATTGCGAGATAAAAAGAAAACAATATCAAGTTTGTTTACTAAACATGCCAACAAGTAGCAAGCCCCAACTCTATTATATAAGAAAGTATTAGGAATCCCAAAGGCTTGAAGGGGATCTAATTGAAAGAAGTGACCATTGTGAGAATCCTTCCAATCAATATATGAATATATAAATGTAGATTTATTATTATTTTAATTGGAAATCTTCAATTAAATAATAAATTTAATTACGTCTCTCCCAATCTAAATTGCTTATTAGCATAATTCACTACCCTCATAGGTCTCACATTTTTTAACAACATTGTAACATGTAGATTAATTTCCTTTTTGGTGAACAATCTCCACCTTTTAGGAAAATATGGTGCAGTGGGTCCAACCCCTACAGATCATTAGGACAAACTAAGAATAGCACAAAAGATGAAAGGTTGTACAAACCAGCTTATTTTTCAAACAACTAATCCAACGTCAGTACCTAAACTTTTTCATGAAGATATCATATTGAGAATGTGTGAAAAATGGTAAGAAATCTTCTGCGAGGGTGATGTGGAAAGAGTGATAAGGTTTCAGTGTTTTGAATTTCTTTGTTAAATCATAAAAAGTTAAAAACCAATATTAATGGAGATATTGGTATTTTTTACTAAATTTTGTGAAGTGACTAAATGTAGCTTTAACCATTCACCTTAATATGTTTTTACAATATGATTTCCTAAGTCTATTTAATATCTTCATTATCATAAAAACCAACCTATATCCATATTAACTCCACATCTACCCTCTTAGGGGGATGAAATCTATTTATCCCCCTAAGCACTTGGTAGACCCATAATTAAGAGGGATCTAAGATGATAGAATTTCGCCTTTAAATAGTCTATGCTCACATGAATACCATGGTATTACCATGAGTTATCATAAACATGGAGCTTAAAAATTACTATTAGTAATTTATAAAAATTAATAATTGATTTTTATTTTAAACATACATTAAATTACAACATCCATTTTTACTCTTGATCCACCAAGCCCCGAGAGGGATCAAATATTTTTTTCACTCTATGCTAGTTTGCATATCACGATATTTGATCCCTCTCGGGACTTAGTAGATCCAGAGTAAAGATGGATCTATGCTGGTTTAATTCGCCCATTTAAATAGGCTACATTCGATGTGAATACCATGTGTCATTTTTATTTTTATTAATATTAATATTAGGGTTAATAATGTTTTTTTGCATGGTATTAATAATAATCTATCCCATGGTATTTGGCCCATAGTATTTTTCCCATAAGTTTCACCTAAATATAACGCATTTTTTGAGTGTTCGTAAATATAAGGTGAATTATGGAGTAAATATAAAAAAATGTTTTATTTGTTTACCATACCTCTCGTTTATTTATATTTTTATTAATTTACCATACCTATCATTTATTTATATTTTTATTAATTTACCATATCTCTTTTACAAATATGGTATTTGGCCCATAGGATTCACTTAAACAAAACCTCTTTTTTGAGCCTTCATAAATAGAAAGAGGGTTATGGACTAAATATAAAAATAGGTTTTATTTATTTACCATACGTCTAGTTTATTTATATTTTTATTTATTTACCATACCTTTTGAGTAAGTATAAAAAAAGGTTTTATTTATTTACCGTACTGTTGAGTGTGGAGCATGATTATCTTTTGTATTCAAAGGTTTCAGCTGGATGTATACCCCAAGAAGACTGTACACCCCTCCATGCGGGGGGGGGGGGGGGGGGTAAATCCCCCCCAGCTGGGGGGTCCGGGGGCTAGCGGTCCCTTGGTGGGGGTTCAGGGGTAGCGCCTCCAAAGCTAAAAATAGATGTAAAATTGCCTTGTAAAAGTCTAGTAATTTTTACTCAATCTGAGCCGTTCATTAGGCGGATGATCTGACGGTAGAAGTTATGTTTAATTTAGGGTTTTTTGCCCTAGAAGGCAACCCCTCACTATATATGAGGGAAATATATTGTGTCTATGTATATCTGTATTCTGAGTGAGGAAGAGAGAGGAGATTGAGAGCGAAAAGGATGTTACATCGGATCTATTGTAGGTTGTATCTCTTCAGTTTGCTGGATAATATAATAAAAGAAGGACTGGTTGTTTCTCTGTGGACGTAGCCCAAATTGGGTGAACCATGTATTTCTGTGTCTCTCTTGTTTTATGCGTCTTTTGTGTTTATATTTTTGCAATATTTTATGTGTTCCATTGCTCCGTAATATATAATTTTCTAACAACTGGTATCAGAGCCGAAGGTCTATTTGGCTGATAAACTCACATGAGAGAAGGGTTTCTGGTTCGAGTGGGAGCAATGGCGGAAGATGGTAGGTTTAGGGTCGAAAAATTCAATGGCCAAAACTACCAGCTGTGGAAGATGCATATGGAAGATTATCTGTATCAGAGAGATCTGTACCTACCATTGGGAAGAAAGACAAAGAAGCCAATGAGTATGACAAACACAGAATGGGATATTCTTGACAGAAAGGCACTTGGAACAATAAGGTTGTGCCTAGCAGCAACAGTAGCATTTAATATTTCAAAGGAAATGAAAACACAAGGTTTAATGTCGACATTAGCCAAACTATATGAAAAACCCTTGGTGTCAAATAAGGTATTTCTTATGAAGCGTTTATTTAATATGAAGATGTCAGAAGGTGGATCTGTTGCAGATCATTTAAATGATTTTAATACAGTTACAAGTCAGTTAAGTTCTCTAGGGGTAAATTTTGATGATGAAGTTAGGGCTCTGTTATTTCTGTGCTCATTGCCAGAAAGTTGGAATGGTTTAGTTATGGACGTTAGTAACTTTGTCTCTAGATCTAGTACTTTAAAGTTTGATGATGTTGTCGGTGCAATCCTTAGCGAGGAAATGCGACGGAAAAGCTCCGGTGAGACATCAGGTAATGCTTTGACTACAAAGACTAGGGGAAGAAAAATGGAAAGAGGAAAGAGCCCAGGATATCACAGTAATTCAAGAAAAGGCAGATCCAAGTCCAGATCGGGGATAGTGTGCTGGAAATGCGGGAAGAAAGGACACCTAAAGAAAGACTGCAAGTCTCAGAAGGGAAAAGAAGGAGATGCGTAGCAAGAAACTAATCATGAAGCGAATGTAACAGGTGATGTGTTGCAAGATGTTTTGATTCTTTCATTAGAAAATATTATTGATGTCTGGGTGGTAGATTCATGGGCCTCATTCCATGCCACACCTGATAAGAAACATTTTCATGATTATGTTCAAGGAGATTTTGGACAATTTCGATTGGGTGATGATAAACAAGGTTAATTTTAGGGGCGAATAATAGCCCATTGGCGAAATTTAAGGCTTTTTATATTTTAATGGGGCGAATTTTTAATTAAAATAATATTTTTTTTTATATAATTAGCCCATATTTTATTTAAAAATTAATTTATTTTTTTATTTTAGCCCAGGGCGGATAAACTAACCGAATCGTATTTGATCAAAATAGCCCCATTTTGATATTTGCGGAATGGTATTTGATCAAAATCGCCCCCATTTTGATTTACAGTTTGGGTTTTCTGGTCTGGGAGTGGTTTGTGAGGGTCGATTTGGTCCCGGGAGTGGTTTGTGAGGGTTGATTTGGTCATGGGATGAGGGTCGATTTGGTCATGGGATGTTAGATTTATTTTGAAATGGAGGGCGGCTCCCTGTTTTGACGGGTTCAGCCCGCTGTTTTGGTGTATATGGCTCCCTGGGTTCCTGTATAAAAATGGTTTTGAAATAGGTTTTTTCATCCTAGTTCACAAATCTAGCAGCAGCAGTTTCGGTGGGATATTCTTGCATTTTCATATTTCAATCCGCTTATTCTTCTCTGGTTTCGGTATCCATTGTTTCTTGGATTTGAACGGCTCATGATTTCTTTTCTCAGGGATTGTAATTGCTTTCCGGAAGATGGGGTATACCTGTTCATGGTACTTCGTAATATTCATTTGTATTTGTTGATTTTATACTCATGGAACTTGTTTCTTATTTGCAGCGGTTTATAATTCACCAAGTACTCGGTATAACCCACGCATTCGTGTACAAACCAGTGTAGACGAAATAACACGAATATCTCCGGTAGTTAGTCCATTTCCATCAGCCGGCCGGTGGGAGCGGTAAGTGTCTTTTGGTTTCTTTTATGTGATAGCTAGTTGATGTTCTGTTGATTGTTTATCGATGGTAGTCTAGTGGATTCAATCTCTCTAGTCAATGAGATGGTCTGATCAGATGTAAGTGATGATTTTAGAGTTGATGTAGGTTTGCTCTTTCAAACCAGCAGCACCCAGCCGGGATAGCCTTTCCTTAATGCTTCTTCTATGAAGTGCCAGGACACAGATATAGGGTTGGTTTCAGGGCATAGGAAGTGAAGATCTGAGATTGCATTACACGATCTAAAAGAGCGAAAGGCTTCCTAGTGGGCTCGGGTTCCTGGTATAGGTATAAGAAAGCCAGTAGAGCTAAATAGAGAATGGCTGGAACATAAGGTGGCGTGTCTGCTTGAACCACCTCCTATCTAGTAACATTTGCCTGCCGTTGTACTCAGTTCTTTAGTGCTCTCGTTCTCCTTTTGGACCAGTTGTCCATTCTCCTCACATGCAAAGCATGCATTCACATAAAATTCACCAATTTTAAAAATAAAAGGTTACCTGGCCTCTTCTGATGCCTCCAACATCAAATTTTGTCTTCCTTCCATGCTTTAGGATGGTACTCCTTCTCTTTCTTCTATTCTTATGACAACTATGAATGATTGTCCCTCTTGAAAATCCTTATCATCTGCATCTATACACATAGCATCAGTATCATAATCACCAAGCTCTTTAGCCCCATATGGTATATATGTTAGTGTTACGAGCACTTCTAGCTAACCTCCCATGAGACTTTCATTTATTGTCTCATCGACATCCTCTTTGTGTAGCTCCCTCTACTGTTATGATGCTTTTTCCACCATATCTTCTATCAACAAATCCATATGTTGATTTTAACTCTTTATGCAGTCCATGAGACTCTCTGATAGTCTCTCTTCAACATCTTCCTCATCATCAAGGACTATTCCCTGCTCTGGTTCAAAATAGTGAACTAATTCAACTTTAGGCTCAACAGGTGCTTCATCTTCCTCCCTAGCTTTCTAGCTTTAGGGGGCTTCCTCTTAAAATCTTTTTTCTGACAAGTAATTTGGCCTTCTTCCTTAGGTCCCATCTCTACATTTGGTATTCTCTTTCAAGCCTCATTTTGACTATGTTGAATCTCTCCTTCAACTCATAAATCTCCTTTTCAATTTCTTCTTTACTCATGCCATTTTCCTTGGCATGCTTCTCCCTTTTGTTATGGCCTCTCTTTGAATTATGTCCATCAGTAGCCATCTTCTTTCCTCCTTTCTTGTGAGCTTTCTCTTGCTCATTGTGAGCTACACTCAAGCCCCTTTAACAATTCTTCTCCATCACTTGTTACCCAATATCTCACCCACTTCACCTCAACCTAGGCTTTTGGTATTCCTCTGGTTCCCTCCTCTGGAACCCACTTGAGCATGCTCTGGTCTTCTATGGCTTCTACGCTTTTCTCACCTTTTGAGAACTCCACTTGTTCTCTTCTCTTTGAGGACCTCAGCTAGAAACCTTCTATGTTTTGTTTTGTAGCCTATTTGTCGTAAGTTTCTTGCCATACACTTTAAGAACTTTATTGGTCCTCTGTTACCACTCCTTCTACTATTACCACTGTAAGGATTAACTCCTTGTATACATTTAAAAAAAAATACAAACCAGTTACCTACTAGTTCCTTAACCTCTGAGGTCTCAATATCTCAGTTCTTCCTAGCTCTACACTTGGTTGGTACTTCTTTAATATGCTCCAATCCTGTATTCCGTTCTCAATCTCTTTCTCTCCTCACTTTTTTTCTTAGGTTCCTCTTGCCCAAAATTTTCTTGGTTTCTTTGTCTCAACTTTGATGTCTCTTCTTCACGAGCAAGCTTGAGGTTTGGCAGTCTCAGAATTCAGTCATACATTTTAAGGACAGAGTTAACTGCATATATTTTAATACAAAGAGCTTGGGGCTGGCCACAAGGTGAGGATGCACAGGAGACATGAGCTGCATTGTAACCAGATATGTCAAAATAGAAACTGAGCAACCATTTGAAGCTGGTTTTTCCATTTGTGTTTCCAAAGTAAACATGGTGGCCATTGTGTGTTGAGTGAATTGAAATTATCCTTGTTTGAAGAGTCTTGGATGGTTTGAATATTTCTCTCTGTGGGAAGAAAATAAAATCTGTGTAAGAGTTATATAGTGTTTCCTCTATATGAAAGATGCTGCCTATAGTCATTAATGCTTAATGGTGAATTCTCATGTATAGCTATGATTGTTCCACTCAAAATTTTATTATCCATTGGTAATTGATAAATGCCAACATATCTCTATTCTCCACCATTCATTTTTCTTTGAAGTTGAAGATATAAGGTTTCCATTAATTAACTGTTACAATTAGTTAGTAGGTTTCCTAATTTCTTTCCACAGAGCAGCAAAGTTAGAAGCCTGAGACCGTTGGTATCCCATACCCACTTGCACGCTAAGGAATGCACTTTTGTGAGGCCATATGCCTCAAATCTATTTATCCCTAGTGAGGCCATCCACTGTCTCTGGTTGTTCTTTGAGCCTATATGCATGCCGTACAACCGTTGCTTGGTAGGCATCTTCCTCATCCCTGAGTGCGTAGGATTGGTGGCTGTGTGTTGTTTCAACTTCAATTTGTTGGACAGTGGACTAAGGTAGTTCATTATAGATTGGTCAGGAGGAATCACACCAGTATTTAATTGTTTTCTTTGGCAAAGCATTGATATGAAGATGTTTGTCTTACTCTCACATTCCGGGACAGTCATCTCTTATAATTCAATTAAGACTATCTCTCATATGTTTAAATAATAAACCATATTTAATTGTTTTCTTTGGCAAAGAATTAATATGAAGATGTTTGTCTTACTCTCACATTCCGGGACAGTCATCTCTTATATTTCAATTAAGACTCTCTCATATGTTTAAATAATAAACCATTTCATATACATGATTTGTTTAACTGCCAACTCATATGTGTGGTTGAATTGGTTTTTAATGAAGATGTTTGTCTTACTCTCACATTCCGGGACAGTCATCTCTTATATTTCAATTAAGACTATCTCTCATATGTTTAAATGATAAACCATTTCACATACATGATTTGTTTAACTGACAACTCATATATGTGTGGTTGAATTGGTATTTAAGTGAAGGGATTTGAGATAAGTATAGGAAATCTTGAGAAGAGAAAGATATTCCATGGCATTTAGCATTGTGGTTTTGTCATATTTCATTTCCTCATGAAGCCAACTCATTTATATATATTAATTTGTGGCTATCTCTAGAGTAGCAGCCCTCTCTCCTATGTTTAAGGAGTAACCATTTCATAAATGGTTTTAACTGATTGCCTTATGTATGTTTTAATAAGTGGTAGTCGATTTGAGTTGGAGTATAAGTTGGCTTGGTTATAAGCACAGGAAAGCTGGAAGGATGGGGGCATTGAATGAGACACACCATTCCATTGTGAAGGCATTGCGATCATATGCCATTTACAGGTTCATTGAGATCAGTTCATTGGTTATCCAAACACTGAAAAGCAAGCTGGCTCCACTGAGAGTAGATTTATAAACCTTGTGCATAGGCAGTTTGGTGGTTCATGTTTAAGCCCAACAATCTCGACCAATAGCTGGCACCATTGGCTGGGTGGTTTACCCAAAGCATTGGACTTTTGGGATACAATTCATCAAACAAGCCACTACAATAAGAAGTGAATGCACACACAGGACCATGACAGTGTCTCAGACTTGATCATCTTGATAGATCTAGTTCAATTGGATATCAACATGTAGAGGAGTTGCACCAAAGACAAGGTTCTCAGTGATAGAGAAATTGCCAAAGTCCTGGATATTATTGGCATTGTCAACGGGTTGCTTGTGTGTAAGTTATACTAGAAAACATGCCATCTCACCAATCCTGAATAGTTTTGCAGAGTAGTTTGCACTCAGAACTGGTTTTTTGTGTGTAGGTGAACCAAGAATAGCAAGCTTGGATCCATACTGAAGACAGGGGTCTCAGCATAAGACTGAGAATAGAGAACAAATTTAAATTTCCACAGAGGATCCATGTTGGTAAAGTGAGTGGGATATAAGTCCCACTTTTAGGGATCAAACAATTGACTTGTTCTTTACACATAAAGGCACATATTCAGAAAAAATCATATTTTATTTTCACACATTGGTATTTCAAGCACAATACAAGAAATGTTGTTGAAGTAACATAGTTCTCAACCAGATTCTTTAGTCGAACTGTTCACCTCTGTATGTCCTGGTGTGAAGATAAGATCAAATTCTGAAAAGATACTCCAGGGACCTTGGCCTTCTAGAATCAGTTCAACATCTGCAGTAGGAAGTTTTATCTGGTACACATACAATCATGGATTAAAGATTTTAAAAGACGGAAATGCTTTTAAGAATGAAGAGGTTATAACTTATTCTATACCTTAATATTTCCAGTTGAAGTCAGGCAACTCCCCGTTATATTTCATGTTAACTTTCAACGTAAAAAGTTAAAAGGTACATTGTTGCTTAGTATATTCTTAACAGTTATAACTTTTTTATGTTCAAAAACACAAGAGACAACAGTTTTGAGAACTCCACTTGTTCTCTTCTCTTTGAGGACCTCAACTAGAAACCTTCTATGTTTTGTTTTGTAGCCTATTTGTCGTAAGTTTCTTGCCATACACTTTAAGAACTTTATTGGTCCTCTGTTACCACTCCTTCTACTATTACCACTGTAAGGATTAACTCCTTGTATACATTTAAAAAAAAATACAAACCAGTTACCTACTAGTTCCTTAACCTCTGAGGTCTCAATATCTCAGTTCTTCCTAGCTCTACACTTGGTTGGTACTTCTTTAATATGCTCCAATCCTGTATTCCATTCTCAATCTCTTTCTCTCCTCACTTTTTTTCTTAGGTTCCTCTTGCCCAAAATTTTCTTGGTTTCTTTGTCTCAACTTTGATGTCTCTTCTTCACGAGCAAGCTTGAGGTTTGGCAGTCTCAGAATTCAGTCATACATTTTAAGGACAGAGTTAACTGCATATATTTTATGTTCAAAAACACAAGAGACAACAGTTTTGAGAACTCCACTTGTTCTCTTCTCTTTGAGGACCTCAACTAGAAACCTTCTATGTTTTGTTTTGTAGCCTATTTGTCGTAAGTTTCTTGCCATACACTTTAAGAACTTTATTGGTCCTCTGTTACCACTCCTTCTACTATTACCACTGTAAGGATTAACTCCTTGTATACATTTAAAAAAAAATACAAACCAGTTACCTACTAGTTCCTTAACCTCTGAGGTCTCAATATCTCAGTTCTTCCTAGCTCTACACTTGGTTGGTACTTCTTTAATATGCTCCAATCCTGTATTCTGTTCTCAATCTCTTTCTCTCCTCACTTTTTTTCTTAGGTTCCTCTTGCCCAAAATTTTATTGGTTTCTTTGTCTCAACTTTGATGTCTCTTCTTCACGAGCAAGCTTGAGGTTTGGCAGTCTCAGAATTCAGTAATACATTTTAAGGACAGAGTTAACTGCATATATTTTATGTTAAAAAACACAAGAGACAACAGTTTTGAGAACTCCACTTGTTCTCTTCTCTTTGAGGACCTCAACTAGAAACCTTCTATGTTTTGTTTTGTAGCCTATTTGTCGTAAGTTTCTTGCCATACACTTTAAGAACTTTATTGGTCCTCTGTTACCACTCCTTCTACTATTACCACTGTAAGGATTAACTCCTTGTATACATTTAAAAAAAAATACAAACCAGTTACCTACTAGTTCCTTAACCTCTGAGGTCTCAATATCTCAGTTCTTCCTATCTCTACACTTGGTTGGTACTTCTTTAATATGCTCCAATCCTGCATTCCGTTCTCAATCTCTTTCTCTCCTCACTTTTTTTCTTAGGTTCCTCTTGCCCAAAATTTTCTTGGTTTCTTTGTCTCAACTTTGATGTCTCTTCTTCACGAGCAATCTTATAAATCTTTTTGGTTCACTGCAGAAACCTCCTCAATCACTTGTCAATCCCCAAGAGCATCAATATTGCTCTAGTACCACTTAATGCATACCTTTTGGCTACTCTCATATTTCCATCATTCAACGTAGTCCATCTCATTCATTCACCTTCCCATTTTTGGCTCTTCCGGTCCCTTTTTCTAGCAGCCTTAACTGTGGAACTTTACGTTATGACCCACTAGTCAATTGCTCTATTCCTTTGACCTTTGACATAACAAACAATCTTGATTTTCCCAGATTTTCCACAAGTTCTTTCTCACAGTGACTATACTCGCCCCTGTCTTGCGTTCTAAACCTCCCTACTACCTTCAACACAACCACCCTTAATAAATATCTTCGCATAACCCACTTAGTTGTTCTAGGTCACTAGACAGTTCTCAACCTCCTTAGTTGAAGATTTGTTCCCACTGTGCCTTGAAACCTCACAGAATCTGCTTAAAGTGTGTAATAATTCTCCCAGGCCAAACTTGAAGTCAACACACACACCTGTCTCCTGGTATTTGAAAGCACTCAATCTCAATAATAAAGGTGCTTAGGCCTAACTTTACTCATATTACACTTGAGGTACTTGAAGCGGCAGCAGCTCTCTTCTCAAGCGGTATGTGTTCTAGTTCTCAAGTGTAATATGAGTAAATTTAGAATGTACTGCCGTTTGACAATACTTGTAAGCACTTTGAAGCAAATGTGGCCTGAATGCTGTTTGAAACTGGAGATACTGATGACCTCAATGATGTGAAAAATTGGAGATACCGTATGGCCTTAATGGTGTTTGTAATGAAAATCTGGATTGAACACAGTGTCTGTATAGACTGTTGTATAGACTGTAGTCTAATTATGTATAGACTGTTGGTCTTAAGAGCATGCGATCATTGATCAAGCCATCATGACCCATGGCAGCTTTGAAGGGATAAAAGGAAGACGTGTTGAAGCCAATGCTGCCATTGGAGTTTGATTCTTGAATATCATGGAGATTAAGAAGAATTATGTTCCATGCTCAAGGTTAATTACAGTAATGTTTAATGTGCTTACTCTACAAATGAATTTGAACAAGTTTTTCATGGAAACCTTTCGAAAAGAGAAAAAAGACCTTGCATTATAGTTTATTTGTGGATTCCTATATTTTCTTGGTTGTTGTTACATGTTGACTATTGGAAGATCTGTTTATATTACTGAGAATCTTTCACCTGAAAATGGAGCAGTAAAGGACATATTAACTATTATACGCTTTTGATTTTTCTGCCTTTGAGAACCTTGTGAGTTGTATGTCATTGAAGGGTGACTTGGTTTGAATAGTTAGCTTTGGAGAGCAGTTAGAGGAAGAAATAACTCAAACCCAAACTCAACAATGGAATTTTTATCAATGTGTCCATTCCAATAGATTATTATTCTAAATCTGGATGATGTGCCAACAATAATTATATATTTTTTGGAATGTACCTCAGTGAATGATCACCTTTTGTAATATTTTAAGTGCCGTTACATAGAGATGTTATTTCTATGCTTAATTAATTGCATTGATGTGCCATAGAGCAATGCAATGCATCTGGATACTTGAAGTCTTGGAATTGCAGAGCAACATTTGCTTGATTCCTTGGTAGCTGTTTGAAGATCCTAACCAAACTGATGTTTCTTTCAGAATTGTGGTTCTTTGTCATAGTAGTATAGTACGCTGTTCCTGAGATTACCTTTGGTTCTGTTCTGAGATCTGTAGAGAATTGTTGAGCAAGGGGGAGGATAGCTTCATCTTAAAGCATCCCTCTACCCAATGTTAAGCTTGATGGGAAGAATTATCCTATCTTCAAGTGAAGGGTGCTAAACATATAATTGAAGAATTGATTGTTAAGACTTGTGGAGGGTAAGAAGACAAATTGCACTGTTGCTAAAGAATTAGTAAAGCTATAAGACAAATTGCACTGTTAATTATCTTAAACAGTGAGACATTTTATTATGATATTGATTTTAATATAATTATATTTGATCTGTTCTTTGATTTTGTGCTAGTTGAACATTGTTTTCAGCACCAAGCTTGTGACTAGATTTAGAGAATGGGAAGTATCTTCCTCTCGTAACCTTCCCAAATAAACCCTATAGGTTCTATGGTTTAAATTAATTGTAGTGATTAATTAGTTGGCAGAGGATTTTTATAAGAGGTTGGATAAGCCCATATCATTCCAACTCGGTACATAGCGTGGTGATGTGTCTCTGGAAACCTTGGGCATAGTTAGCGTTGAGAAAATACCTATGGAATCCCTGTTGTCTAAAGGGTGTAGATTTTGATATTTGGAGTCCCCTTTACATGAAAGGGTGGATAAATTTCTCCCTAGAATCTCTTACTATGCTGATACATATATCTAGAGAACCACATGGGTTGCAGGGTGGAGGAATCTTTGCTTTGGAACCCCCACAGCAGCCACTGACTCAATACCTTACACCATGAGGATGGATGCCAGATTAGACCTCTGTAATCTCTATAGGTCTAGTAAATGGAAAAAATTACACAAGCTAGGGGGTGACAGTTACACAATTTCCAGCATGTCAATGGTTGGGAGAAGAATAGTTGATTTTATCCCAATACCCATCAATGAGATACATAGTGCTTAGTGCCTTATTAATTGTGATGTCCAAACTATGCATGGATTGATCACAACATACCCATCTATTTGTGATCCTCATATTGTTGTACTGAGTGTGGAACTTCTATTGGTCCTATTTTTTGGAAGTAGCTTTCTTGTACTCACTGTCTTCCTAACCAAGAAGATGAAAGATACTATGATTATAAATAAAGTTTTGTGTATATTGAAATCATTCCTCTTCATTAAATGATAATTACTCTAACTCCTTTCTTAGGAGATGGGAAGTAGCTAACTATGTGAGAAATTGTATAGAAAATCCTTACAGGACCTGGAAAAGTACACGATAAATTTACCAATAGCCTATTTCATCTTTGCAGCAATGCCCATCGCACAAAGCCTCAATTGTGCCGAATTCACATTATCCATGTGAAAGGAAAAGAAGGGAAAATTGAGTTCATAAAATGGGTGCTTCTTCTTAATCTAAACCATACATCTTCATCATTGTTGCCATGAAACTTTTCATGGCCTCTTTTTCACTTCAAGGACTTTTTATTGTTTTCTCAATATCGTACCATTTTGGATCGAGGGGTCATAATATCAGTTACATGCATCTATCTTTGTAACCACATGGAATATTCTTTTAACGTATTCTTATGTGTTTCTTCTAGAGGTTACAATATACATGCAAGTATGCATGTTACTGCAAGGCTTGATCCTTGTAACTTCTATTAGTGATTCACAACTTATAACCATATCTACCTAAAATTACATGTTCAAAAACCTACTAGAGTGTGTGCCTATGATAATATTCAATGTGTTCGAGTATGTACAATAGATTTGTTGCTTTATGTTACATTAACATCATATCTAATCTGTAGGTGATGGTAGCCATGACTAAACAATGAGAGGATGCAACCTTAAATTTTCCTTCTATTAGTTAGTGTGCATGTGTGCACGAGTTTTAGGTAGGTAAGGATAGGATAAGGTTATCTATGTCCTTAATCTCCATTCAAAGTAGATAGTAGATTGAAGGTAGTACAATTTTATTTTTAGAATCTTTTATGTCTTGGAGTTTGACCTTTATTTATGGTGTAGATCCCAAGGTAATATGAACTCTTGGCTTGGAGTTCACCACATCATCATCTTGAAAATCCATATATCTATGATTTAGATCTAATTTTGTATACCCTAAGCTCGCCTTTTCATTTCTATAAAATAAATGTGAGGGTATAGATCAATAACAAAGACTTAAAATTCAACAATTTAGTGGTTCTTTTGTAGTAGACTTTCATGTGCAGAATTAATGATCATTAGTGATAGGTTTTGATAAGAAGTTGGTCATTTATGTTATTGTTTTCTATAATATGTGTTTATAAATTTATTACATATATTTTTTACAAGAGGTTGCTTAGTTTAGGTTGTTTTGGTTTCCTGTGGTAATTATTTTCCAGTTTTGAATCTACATTCCATGTTTAGATAATTTTTCACTAGTGATGTTCTATCAGATAGTACACACTCCAAATTCAATAGGTTGAAGCTATGGTGATAAGATGACATTTTTTAGGTCCAATTTTTTACCATAAAGTAGGTCGACGAGATAGCTGATTACAATAGTGTTAATACAATACCAAAAGATAAAGTAGCTCGTTCTTGAAGATAGGACACTGAAAGTAGACCCATATTTTCGATAAACACTAGAACCCTACAACATGGAAGTATGTGCATTGTAATGAAGACCTATTGTTCTGTATTCACCATCGTTGTGTCACACGAATTCCCAAGCTAATATTTCTCACAGAGGGCTCACACTCAGTTTTTCCAACAAACCTGTGGTTACAAAACTCCCATTAACCATAACTATGATTTATAGTCCAACCATGAGCAACTCTAGGGTATGCTTTTTCTCAAAAATATCTACATCCCATTCTATAACTGAAATTCCCTACAAGCTTAGGTAGAGTAACCTTGTCAATTTCGAGTAGTACCCTAACTATATTCCCAATAGCTTTCAAGATATTTAGCTTCACATCCAATGGCATACCCAACAAGGAAATACTAAGGGATACTATAATGAATGCCCACTTTATCTTTGGTTCTTTTACATGCAAAAACAATAAGCCCCTTTTAGTTTTTTTTTGGTGCCTCCTATAAATTCCCTCAATCAAGAATTGGAGTCTATTTTCATAGGAATTTCTAAATTATAAATGTAGGAGCCTTCTTTGGAGAGGATAATTCTTCCGAAATGCCTAACAGGAATTTCATTTGCATGTTTTTTCATACAAATTCATGTCCAAACGTGTTCAACCCTTGGATCCAATGCCACCAAATATTTGCTCCGAAAAATGCATCTAAACTTGAAGTATGTCTTAGTTTTACTCTTATTATTTGATCTTTAAACTCCTTTGGAATCAAGCTATGGATGTTGAAATACAAATAAAGGAGAAAACAAGTTGTTAAAATCCAAGGGAAGATGTTGAAAAATACAAAAAAATCTAATTGGGACTTAGAGAGGTTACCCATAAATTCTGTTAGACTACTAAAATTAGATCATATCTAGGAGAATCATTTTTGTTATGATCCCATCGGTTTAAAATTGTACTCTTTGAATATCTTTTGTGATAGAGTTAACTTAGAATGTATAAATGTGATTTTTCACAAAGTCTCCATTTCAAATAGTGTGCTCATATTTGGTTAGACACACTATTTTTATATTTTGGAACTCATTTATACCACTTGGTTTAGGTTTTCCACCCATGGATCAAATTCACAATGTGTTTTTTGATGAAGTGATTTGCAACTTTGCAAAAAAATATGAACCCTAAACCCATTATTTTGTCGGACTCGTGAGATCAGCAGATATTTGTAAGCATCCTTCTACTATGATTCCATTATCAATAACTTTATTTGTTTGAGGATCGCTAGAGCTATATTCTTTCTTGGTAAGGATCAATGTAGTTTTTGTTGAAATGGTTGATTTTGGACAAAGTTGGCTTGGATAATTGTGGCTTGAACATGCTAACATTGGCATTGGCCAAGAAAACTTACCAAATCTTATAGAAATTATTTATTCCAAAGAAAACTTACCAAATCTTATAGATGGAGGCTCTACCCTTTCCATACTTAGATTTCTGGTTGTTCAAATTTCTTCCTCAAGTAGCAATACCCTTTCATTTGGCTTAGCATTAGCTTTTGAGTTTTGGGCATGGTAGACATACTGTAAGCTGGCTTGGGAGGAGGGGACCAGGTCCTGAATCCTGTCAACCAACTTCTGTAGGAAATTAGGAATAATTCAAATAAAGTGATGTTGTTTCAATGTTATACAAATGAATTATTATATTTTATGTCTTAAAATTTAATAGTTTCCTGTTATCATTGTTAAATAATTTTTGTGAAATTCCATTTTGCCTCAAAATTCAATTTCTGATATATGTTCTTTCAATGTTGACTCAACAATTATTTTGCAAAGTATAATTCTATTTTCTATGAACAAGTGAATTTATATGAAGCATATCTCAACGCTTGAAAACTGTTGATGCAGGTTTGCAGATCGATTGGAAATTTTACTTGTGGAATATTTAGTGAGATGTCAAAAGATAATCATGGGAAGAAACCATCAAGGCAAACAGATGTATTATCATACTTTCAAAAGGCTCCATCCAAAAATACACATCCTCTTCATGATTCAAGCTCCTTTGAACAATCTGTTACTGAGAGAGAGGTTAACTCTTGTGGAAATGCATTTGATATCCATACGATGGATGAAGAAATAGGTTCCTCAAGTGGTCAGGGTGAGATAAATGCAGTTTCAACAGAAATTGGTGATGAAAATGTTAAAGATTTTTCCCTGGAAAGTGACACAATCCATTCGCGGAAAAGGAAAAGAGGCCAGTGGGCCATAGGAAGACGATTCCAAGAAAATTGGGTCTCAAGTTTTCCATTTATTGAAGAAATACCTCCTACAAATGAGAAAGAGCTTTTCCGACAAGTTAGATGTATTGCGTGTAGTTGGAAAACTCAAAAGGAAGTGAAATTTCAGATGAAGCTAGATACGGTACAAAAGCATGCAGGAAAGGTGTATGAAAAGAAAATTGTAAATGGTAAAGAGAAATCTATTGTTAGATGGAAATCTTCCGAGGAATGTCGACATGTTGAATATGCAGAAGAATATAAAAAATATTTATTATGTAAGAGGAAACTTGAGGCGGACGGAGGAACCATCATATCTCTATTTGAAAAGACGATGGAAAGAAATTTGTTATCCAAGACGATACAATTGAGCACTGTATTTCACATCTTATCTAAAGGTCGTCCTATGACAGATTATCCAGATCACAGGAAATTACTATCTTTTCTTCAAGTGCCAAACTTTCCATCTTCTCATTGGTCTGTAACTAGTGGTTGGGGATGGGCAGGATATCTAGCTCAAGTAGAAAAGGATGATTTGAAAGAGAAGATTGCAAATGCTAGGTTTTTGGCATTGTCTTTAGATGAGGTTACAGCTATAGATAATACTTCATGGATTTGCATGAGCATTTATATGGTTAATGACCATATTAAACATTCCTATCTACTTGGGATTAATAAGATGAGAGAGACTTCTACAGCTGAAAATATTTATGAACTTGTTCTTAATGGATTGAAGGAAAGTGGTATGGATGAATTAATGATTGCAAAAAAGTTGGTATGTGTTGGAGCAGATGGAGCAGCGGTAATGCAAGGACAAAGGAATGGCCTTTGTGTTAGGCTACAACTATCAGCTTCACCATATATGCTTAATATTCATTGTATGGCTCATAGGATGAATCTTGCATTTAAAATAGTAAGCAAGTTTCCATCAGTTTCAAAAGTTGAAGATCTTGTACGTGAGACTCATGCATACTTTTCTCGTAGTCCCAAACGATTTTTAGAGTTTCAACAATTTGCAGATGGTATTACGAATGGAAAAAAACTACTGAAAGATGTTGATACAAGATGGATCTCATTAAATGGACCAGCTCAAAGACTATTTAGTGAGTTCAAATCTTTGGTAGGGTTGATGTATGAAAATCGCTATAATGTAGACAAAGCTCAAGATCTTCTTTCTCAACTAACTAATATAGAGACATTATTGACATTGGCTGGAATTCTTCCTATGCTACATGAAATGAATGTCCTCGTGAAAATGTCTCAGAATCGCACAATGTATATTGCGAAATACACAAATGCAAGAAAGTCAGCATGTCTTGCATTGGATAATTTGTATATGATGCCAGACTCTTTTACTGGTCCAGAGTTTAAAAGTTGGACTGAGATCATCAATATAGAAAATACTGAAAATTTTTTGACCTTTGATGAAAAAGGGATACTATGTATCGTAGTGCGTGGGTATATGGTTCCCTTTCATTATATTAGTAAGACAGGACGAATCACCAAAGATTGCCCTGTGTCAAGAGACCAATTTGATAATATTGTGATTTCAGTGAGACAAAATTTGATAGAAATTGCAAGATCACTATCATTAGAGATAAGAGAACGATTTCCTCGAGATGAATTGTTGGAGGCCATGTGTGTGGTATACCCTCAATATTGGAACAATTGTCAATGTCGAAGAACTTTAAAAGCTGATTTTCAAAAAAGATTAAAATGTTTAGTAGACCATTTTTGCAAGAAAGTCTGGATACATGGAGAACAAATTGAAGGTATTTTAGATTCATCAAAATTGTATCAACAAGGTGGACGCTTTGCTGAAACAATGTGGAAGCAATATCCTTTTTTGGAGAATCCTAACGAAAATGGTGCTATAACAAGATTATGGACTACTTTAAGTGCTAGCCAATACCTGCAAGAAAACATATCAGAATATTTCAAATTAGCAGATTTGTGTCAAACCATGATTTTGGGATCAGTGGAGGATGAGAGAATGTTTAGTGCATTATCATTCTTGAAGTCAAAGTTGAGGAACAAGCTTGATAAACATGTGGATACATGTTTAAGATTATATGTAACAAAGTATGACATTGACAATTTTCCATATGAAAGAGCGCTAACTCTTTGGCGATCAGATTGTGATAGAAGGGGAGAAAACAATATAATAAATCTATCTAATGAACTTGATATAGAACATAATGTTTTGGAGGCTCATAATGACAGTTCATTTAGAGAAGATCATGTTCACAATTTAGAAAATGAGGACCAAGATGAGAACTGGGAAATTGAAATACCCTAGGACTCTTATTTTGGTATACATGTTCCATTGATCATGCAAAATTACTATATGTCAACTTCAGGTAAAAATAGGTTCTATATTTGTATTTTTCATTGTAACATTGCAGCAACATTATTTTGATGTGTGTTATTTTAAGATTGATGTTTCATATTTAATCATTACATTGTTTGTTTCTTATCCGTGACAGGAAATAAAGCTGGATTTGGTGAGGTTGGGACCTATTTCTTTTCATTTGCTAGCCATTTCTTGTCAGTGATTTGTCAGCCATGTTTTCAAGTCTTTTAGGTACTAAGTTGTTCGGGTCCCCACATGTCCTTAGGACCATTAAGGGATGAGATAACATGAGTCAGTCCAACTCATGCCCCGAATTTACTTTTTACCTATTGATGTAAGTGTTTTGTTACCACTTATCACCAACAAAATTCTACCATAACATAAACCAACTTGAAGACGACACTTCTCATCTTCCTTTTACATAAATGCTCTATGGATCTCCCTACTATACTTTTCCGAGACCAACGTCCCTTCTTGGTAGGTCTCTCCACCATACCACTAATCACACAATAGTAACTACTGCCTTCTATAAATCTCTCTATAAATCTCTCTAGTCTCAGTTATTTGTGTCCTTGTCACACTCGACCAATATAATCTTGCAGGTCTACTTTTTTATCATATCTTTATTTTTTGTTATTTTGTGTATTTAACATTAGTACCATCCAAGAGTAACGAGTTAGTGTCCTTTGGATTTGATCTTTGATTTGAAATGAAGTCAGATTTGATGAAGCTGGGACCTATTTCTTTTCACATAGACAGTGTCCTAGTATTAAATGATAAATAACTAATTTAAGAAGTCTAACGCTAAGCAACAATGGGCTTATTCAAGTACATGAAATTGCGTTGATGTCTAGCTCTAATATCTTAGAAAATTTTAGCAGTTTGTTTGCTGCTTGTTTAGAGGATTTTGTCAAGTTTGAAATTTTTGGTTTATTTTGGTCATATTTTTTTAGTTGCTTGACTTATTTCATGCATAGATCGACAGATCTAGTTTTATTTTTATAATTATTGTTGTTTTCTTTATATATTTGGTGGTTTGAGGAAAGATATTTGATTTCCTTTCACTTTGTGGCATGATTTCAACATCTTCACCTTTTAGAATATAGTAAAATATTATTCTTATTTTATGTTTTATTGGAAAAGAATTATTGATATTTGGAAAGGAAAATAAGCCCTAGGTAGCTAAGCGAAGAGAAAAATGGTCTATGTACTAGGTTCCTGCGCATTCATCGTAGGAGACCTATTGGCATGAGACCGACATTCCTTTTATGCAATTACACTTTTTCAAGGCGGAGCTGAGTTTGCTGACTTGGGAAGAACACTGACAGCTGATCATAATGCTAAGGAGATTATAATGTTGGTTTCAAAAACAGGATTGTGAAAATTGTTTGCACTAGTTCTTCTTTTGGTCATATTTACTACCAAATTTGTGTCTTGCTGATTTTTTACATTTGTAATGACCTTGTGCAGAGATGGTTTGAAGAGCCCGATGTTAGAGTGTGAAGACTCTCTACAAACCACAAGGACTACATTTTCTTGGAGGGCACTCGATGTTCTTGGTGTTGCTGAGTCTCTTCGCTCGAAGCGTAAATGGATACAATGGTATGGCCATAACATCACTTAATTTGATCCTCTTTACTAATCTCCTAATATCATTTCAATACATCAAATTGCTTTTTTTTCATGGAATCCAAAGATACATCAGTAATGTTATTTTGTCTTGGAAATACTAAATTATTTTGTTTTGATATCACCCAGTTTGAGTTGTTCTTTGCAACTACCACTTGATCATTTAACAAGTATTTGAAATTCAAAGTGAAATAAAGCTCTTTTAGTTTTTTTCCAGAAGAAGATTAGATGTTGATTGATTTCATTTTCCAACAAATGTGGTATTTAAGTTACTTTCTTCTTGCAAGTCGATTTTACCGTTATTAGTACACTGCTAGTAGATTTGTTTGACATGATCATTTTCTTCAATTTCAGGGTCGACTAGCTTAATGATAGTGTCCTTTTGCTTCAGCTCATGTTCATTCATCAGTTCTCAATTGATTCTCTCTGTGTTCAAAATGGATTCAAGTAGCTTAGGAATTACATCGATTTCCATGTTCATTCATCAGTTCTCAACTGATTCTCTCTGTGTTCAATGGATTCAAGTAGCTTGGAAATCACATCAATTTCCTTTTATATTGTATTAAAATGTACAGGAATGTCATAGTGGAATTGCTTTCCACAACAATACTTCTTTGTAACTATGGACTTTATCTCAACTCAACTGGATTTCATTTCTAACAAGAGATTTCCTTAATAAATTCCTCTTGACAAATTTTTCTGTTATAAAACTTTGCAAAAGCATACCCTTGGTATAGCTCACTACACAAGAAAATTCATTTTTGAAGCATAATTCTTATACTTGCAACTTTCATTTCTCTGTATAGACTTTCTAGAAAATAAATTGCGTGTAAAGATTCTATATTCCACTCTTGGATTCATTTTGTTCGAGAGTTATGTGAAGGACTAACGAACCTAGTAGTCACAGGACAAAACAAACCCTGAGGCAGTAAAAATTTGTACATGGGTCCACATTTGCTCCCGTTATGGTCCTTACAGAGAGTGCATTGAAGGTAGGTATGTTGCAGTTGGTAGAATATGACGAATGTGCTCCCTTCATGTTCTCTAAGACGACAACTTACAATTATTTGACAATTTCCTCATCCAAATGATTTTGAATGAGTAATTTCATCTAAATTTAACTGATTTTCAAACTGGGATTTAGTATTCTTAATTTAACTTATTTTCAAACTGAGATTTAGTCAGTGTTATTGAGGAGTGAAATAGAAACTGATTTTCTCTTGCAGAGAATAACAAGGATTGGTGTGAGCTTATACTCTGCCTTATAGACCTTCAAATACAAATAAGCTCTTGTATCCCTGTTTCAATCACATAATTTAAATGAATATAATGTCATTTTATTAGAAAAATGCAAAGAGTATGAAATAGATCATCAGAATGGCCACTGTAGCCCAGGCTGGTGAGAACTTGAGTATTTTATATCTGACTAAACACATGCACATGAAAAGAAACATCACCTGACACAGACATGAACAAGATGGAATCTAGATATTAGAATTTTGGGGAAAAACAATTGTGCCTTAACAGAGAGCTTCTTATCCTACACCACACATTTCACTCTTTCAAGGTGGAGTTACAAACTGAACATGCAATGACTGAGCTGCATGGTCACCAAAGTTGTAACACACCCAAAAAAACAATGCTTCATATCGGCTTCTTAATTATGTGTGTTTAGCATTAGTGATATAGTCTCTTCTGAACTTTTATTTCAAGTAGAAATTTGATTAAATTTCAGAAGTGCAAGAAATCACAGAAAACCCTCCGGCAGTAAATTGATAGGAGAAATCTTCAAAAAAACCTGGAAGCTGTCCTGTTCATATTGTCTTGGACTTTTCAGCCAAGTTAATATGTCTGTAAAGAATACTATTTTATCCTGAGAAAAGATTGACACTTTGTTTATCACCAGATGAAAATAAATTAGAAGCAAAACATCAGGTTGGTGACAAATCCAAAACAAGTTGCAAGACTGTAACCCAATCTGCAAAACATCAAAAAACTGATTGTCCCAGAGTGGGATGCACTATGGGAAGCTGTGTTGTCCCATCTTTTACTAGTGTCAGCTTCATAGCACCTGCTTCCATTTCCAGCAGCTCTGTCTTTAAGAGAGCATCGGCCTCTATCTTGATAGTGTTGTCATCAAGAGATTTGTAGCTGATTTCCATTTTTAATCTTTATGGCAGTTGTTTATAGTCCTGTAGGACTGAACGCATGGATGTTGCAAAGCTTCATTAGCTGTTATTCTTTTGTTTCCATCCACTTGTAACATTTGTTTCAGCAAATCCACACCTTCTAGACACCCAACATTTTTAACAAATCTTGTGAGGGATGGGAAAGGCTTTCCCGGATTTGGAAATATGATATCCAACTACTCCTTTACAGATTGCCCACGAAATAGCGGCTCACCGATGAACATTCTGCCGACATGTTATTTGTTGCTTTTTTCTAGACTAGCTCTCACAAAGCATTTGAGTTGTTCCTGTTCCTGGTTGGTTTTTTTATAATTTTATAGACAAGTTCCATGTCGTGGAAATGTGAAAAAAGATAGTGATATTGCCACCATGTGGCTCTTATCATATATGGTTTTATACTTCTTCAAAAAATTCTCTAAGAGTTCACAATGCTAAAATTCACTAGGACTTTACAAAGTTTTATTATTTAGTGAAAGACTTGCCAAGTTCTTACAAGATTTTATAATTGAGTAAAATATTCGCCATGCCTGGTGAGAGATTCGCCAGAAAATTATATATACATATTATATTATTGATAAAATCGCCTTCCATTTTTCCTATATACCATGGAGATTCGCCCAATTATTATATTTATAAATTTGGGGGGGGGGGGGGGGGGGGGGGGGGGGTTCTTAAAATTTTCCCTGATGATAAACCCTGTAAAATCGTTGGAATGGGTATAGTTTTCATAAAACAACAAAATGGAAATTAGTGGCTATTGAAGAAGGTAAGGCATGTTCTAGATATGAAGAAAAATCTGATTTCAACAGGGTAGTTGGGAGGTGAAGGTTGTGTAACTACTTTCACAGATAAAGCCTAGAAGGTCACTAAAGAATCCCTAGTAATAGCGAAAGGAGAAAAGGTTGGTACATTGTATTTATGCAATGGAATTTCTAATTTTGTTAATGCTTTAACCTCTACAAGAGAAGATACTGCATTATGGCATCATAGGCTTGGGCACATGAGTGAGAAAGGGATGTAGATTCTTCACTCAAGAAATTTGTTGCAAGGTTTGAAGCATGTTGATTTAAAATTCTGTGAGAATTGTGTTTATGGAAAACAGAAGAGAGTCAGATTCCTTAGAGTTGGGAAAGAAAAGAAGAGTGAAAAATTAGAGCTTGTGGATACAGATGTATGGGGACCTGCTCAGGTATCATCTCTTGGTGGCTCTCTTTATTATGTTACTTTTATTAATGATGCAACCAGAAAAACCTGGATTTATTGTATTCGAAATAAATCTGATGTATTTGATACTTTCAAGAAATGGAAAGCTTTGGTTGAAAATGAGACAGGGAAAAGGTTGAAGTGTCTCAGATCAGATAATGGAGGTGAATATTGCAGCAAAGAGTTTGATAGGCACTATTCAAAGAATGGAATTCGCAGAGAGAAGACAGTTCTAGGAACACCACAAGAAAATGGTGTGTCAGAAAGGATGAACAAGACAATCAGGGTGCATGCAAGGTGCATGAGATTGCATGCAGGATTGCCTTTACAATTTTGGGTAGATGCTATAGATATTGTTGTTTATCTAATAAACAGAGGGACTTCAAGTTCCTTGGATGGTGGTATTCTAGAGGAGGCATGGACAGGTAAAAAGGTAAACTACTCCTTTTTGAAGACTTTTGGTTGTGAAGCATTTGTCCACATTAACAAAGAAAATAGAACAAAGCTTGAGGCAAAATCAAAGAAATGTACCTTTATTGGATATGGTGTTAATGATTTTGATTATTGCTTATATGATTATGAAAATCACAAAATCATTAGGAGTAGAGATGTAATATTCAATGAAAAGGTCTTGTATAAGAATTAGTTGCAGGAAAAGAAACATGAAAAAGAAAACAGAGAATACACAGTGCTTGACGATATCATAGGAAAAGTGATGGTGCCTGAAAATCGTAATGATCAATAGCCAGAACAACAACCACAACAGCAACAAGCACTTCAAACACCTGAAAGTGGTGTTAGAAGATCTACTAGGATAAGTAGACCCCCTGAACAATACTCTCCTTCATTATATTATGTATTGTTGACTGATTCTAGTGAACTAGAATGTTATGAAGAAGCAGTTTATGTAGAAACCAGGAAGAAGTGGGAGCAGGCCATGAAAGAAGAGATGGACTCCTTAGCACAGAACCAGACTTGGGACTTAGTCAGGTTGCCTGCAGGTAGAACAACATTGCAGAATAAATGGGTTTACAGGCTGAAGGAAGAAGATGGATGAAAACAGAGGTACAAAGCTAGACTTGTGGTGAAGGGGTTTGCACAAAAGAAAGGTATTGGTTTTGATGAAACATTTTCTCATGTTGTTAAAATGACTTCAATCAGAACTATTTTAAGTCTAGTAGCAGCTGAAGATTTGCATCTTGAGCAGTTAGATGTAAAGACAACCTTTCTCCATGGGGACTTGGAGGAAGAGATATATATGTAGCAGCCACAAGGATATGAGGTAAAAGGGAAGGAGAAACTAGTGTGCAGGTTGAAGAAGAGATTGTATGGCTTAAAATAGGCTCCAAGGCAGTGGTATCTAAAATTTGACAGGTTTATGTCTAAACAAGGTTATACTAGATGTCACTCTGATCATTGTGTCTATCTCAAAAGGTAAAATGATGGCAGCTATATTATATTGTTATTGTATGTAGATGACATGCTTGTTGCAGGTTCTAACATGCAGGAGATAAATGTGCTCAAAAGAAAATTGGCAAACTCATTTGCAATGAAGGATTTGGGTGTTGCAAAACAAATCCTTGGTATGAGAATAACTAGAGATAGGAAGAATCACAAATTAACATTGTCTCAAAGTGATTACAAAGAAAAGGTGTTGAAAAGGTTTAATATGCAGAATGAAAAACCAGTTGGTAGACCTTTGGCTAGCCATTTCAAATTAAGTAAGGAGGCATGTCCCAAGACTCAAGAAGAAATGGTTCATATGTCTAAAGTTCCATATGCATCAGCAGCTGGAAGATTAATGTATGCAATGGTCTGCACAAGGCCTGATATTGCACATGTAGTGGGGGTTGTAAGCAGGTACATGAACAATCCAGGAAAAGAACATTGGATGGCAGTGAAGTGGATTCTTAGGTATTTGAGAGGTACCACAAATCAAGCATTATGCTTTGGTGGTTCAAACATTGCTCTACAAGGATATGTTGATGCAGATATGGCAGGTGACAGAGATAACAGGAGGAGCACTACAGGATATGTATTTACTGTAGGTGGAACAACTGTCACTTGGGTTTCAAAAATCCAAAGTGTTGTTTCACTTTCAACAATAGAAGCAGAGTATGTTGCTGCTACAGAGGCTAGTAAAGAAATGATTTGGTTACAAAGGTTTCTGGATGAATTAGGTAAGAAGCAGGAGTTGGGAAGGTTATACAGTGACAGCCAAAGTGCCATACATCTTGCAAAGAACTCTGCATTTCATTCCAAGACTAAACATATACAGCTCAAGTACCATTTCATACGGTCAACATTGGAAGATGGACAATTGAAGCTGGAAAAGATACACACTAGCCAGAATCCTGCAGATATGTTAAAAAAATTTGTAACCAATGAGAAACTGAGAATATGATTACTTTCAATTAGTCTTCAAGTATGATGAAGAAGATGAGAAATAGCTAGGTCCAAAGTGGAGTCATTGTCTAGCAAATGAAGCAGCAGTGGAGTTGCTATAATCAGTCTCCAAGTGGGAGATTGTTGGGTGTGGAGCCTGATTATCTTCTTTATTCAAAGGTTTCAGCTGGATGTATACCCCAGGAAGATTGTACACCCCTCCATACAAGGGGGTAAATCCCCCCCGACTGGGGGGTCCGGGGGCAGTGCCCCCGAAGCTAAAAATAGATGTAAAATTGCCTTGTAAAAGTCTAGTAATTTCTAGTCAATCTGGGTTGTTCATTAGGCAGATGATCTGACGGTAGAATTTATGTTTAATTTAGGGTTTTTTTCCCTAGAAGGCAACCTCTCACTATATATGAGGGAATTGTATTGTTTCTATGTATATCTGTATTCTGAGTGAGGAAGAGAGAGGAGATTGAGAGCGAAGAGGGTGTTACAATGGATCTGTTGTAGGTTGTATCTCTTCAGTTTGCTGGATAATATAATAAAAGAAGGACTAGTTGTTTCTTCGTGGACGTAGCCCAAACTGGGTGAACCACATATATCTGTGTCTCTCTTGTTTTATGTGTTTTTTGTGTTTATATTTCTACAATAGTTTATGTGTTCCATTGCTCCGTAATATATAATTTTCTAACACGTACCTCCACTTTATTTATATTTTTATTTGTTTACACGCTTGCATGTATACAAGGTGACTTCTGGAGTAAATGTAAATATATATATATATAGAGAGAGATATATATGTTTATTTATTTACCATACCTCGTTTATTTATATTTTTATTAATTTACCATACCTCTTTTATAAATATGGTATTTGGCCCATAGGATTCACTTAAATAAAACCTATTCATGAAAATTAGGGCAAATGGAAGGTTGTAACTCCTAATTTCAAGGGATAAATTTACCTTTTTTACCCTCTCCCTTAAAATAAGGTGGGTTACTTGAGGCGATTTGTAAAAATGTACTATGATACAAAATATTCGCCCACTAAAAATTTAAAACCCCTTAATTTCGCCTGAGGGCGAACATTCGCCCCTAAAATTTTCCATGGTGAGGAACACCTTGACTTAGGAATCTATCAAAAATCCATTTTGGATCACGCCTTCCTACTAAAAGAACTTTTGGTCTCCAAAAGACTGATATACTAATCTGAACAATAAATGAGAGTCACTCACCCTCTTCTTTCAACCTCCCTACACTTGCCTTGCATATTGCCTTTGAACCAAAGTTTCTGACCACTTCCCTTCTGGATGGGCTGGTCTTCTTTGCCTTGATCATTGATCCAAGGTGGCTCGAAAAATGTGAAGTACATCTGCTCCACAAAACTTTCAATTGTACCTGTTTGAGAAGCTACCAACAACATCTGTTAACAACAATAGGCATACAGACAACAATTGGATGGAATAAACTCTTGCTTCAACAAAGAAACAAATTTCACATCTTGTGAACACCCCCATGTCTTACATTTTCATACAAATGATGGACTAGACAACAAGCCCACAAAACATGTCTTTAAAACAAATGACCCTTCAAGTCAAGCATGTAGAAAAGGACCATTAGGACTCTTTTCAAAAGATGAAAATTTCATCACTATCTCCATCTTGGAGACCAAGTCAACTTCTTTCAAGTCAACATTATATTCATGTTTAAAGCAATCAGCCCTTCAAGTTAATTACACATACATGTTCAAAACAAGAAAAACATCAACATCCCTATGTTCATGCACATCATGCTTATGCATGCATTTCATCCTTCAACTTTCACTTAAGCACCTGTATTTTTGAAGCTAAAATGAAATATAATGTTGCAGCAACAAAGTGAGTCTCCTACTCAACCTTTTCCATTCACCATCTTGGTAGAAGTCTGCAACTTGCATCTCATCAACAAGAAATGCAAATAGATGCATCAATAGACATGCAATACTTAATTGGAAAATAACTCTAAGCATTTATTACCAATCCATTTCAAAGGACTTGCCTTTGTTTGCACATCAGCATCAACATGTGAATCATTTTGAAACACATTATTCTTGGAAACTTCCTTTCCATTTTTGACATTTTCTCTTTCCACTTTCTTCAGCTTTGGTAAAAGCATTGTTGGATTCAGTGTCCAACATTTTGGACCAAGATGTCCTTGCTTATGGTAGTAAGTGCAACACATGTGCATCCTCTTGACAACATGATTTGCCTTGTCCAAGGGACCTTTGGCTCTTTGCTTCCTTTCCTTCAAAAGTTTCCTATATGTGGCCATTCTCTTCCAACATCTAGAAACATGATGGTTATCCAAACTACAAAAGGAACATGCAATTCTTTTCCCATGCTTATGTGGAAATTTACCATGCTTTGCAAAATCAAAAGGAATGTATTTAAAACCCGATTTATACCTTTTTCTTTCACCTTTATTGCTTTCATGAGGAGGTGAAGAAAATGAAGAAGTGGCTCCCTTTGGAACACCATCAATCTCTTCAAGGTTGTTAGAGTTTCCACAACTCTCTAGTTCAAGTGCATGCTTCTAAACACCTGCATCCTACAAGTGATGTTTCAAGTCATTGCATTCCTCTTGAATACAATCTTCACACTTTACAATGCAACTCTTTCTTGGAGCTATTTCAATGGCCTTCATGGCAGCTTTGGAACTCTCTCCATAAGAATTTCCATAGCCAAGACCTAAATACTTAGGCATTTCTTCAACCATTACTGGTTCAACAATACCCTGTGCATGCTTTCCCAAGCCTTTTCCTTCATAGCCCATCTTGGACATTAGCTTGGAACCTATGCCTCTAGTATGTTTTTCAAAAGAATCGATATAAGCATTCTTAGAAGAATTTGAAGACAAACTAGAATGGTTTACCTCTTCTTCAAGCTGATACTTGACCAAGGCTTCTTTGGCAACAAAGAGTTGTGACTCCAACTCATGCATCCTCTTCAGGTTCATATTTGCAATATGAAGTTGCCTCTCCATTTCCTGCAATTTGTCAGAAAGCATCTGCTTCTCTTCCTTCATGGAGTTCAACTGCTCTCTAAGTATGCTGCTCTTTTTTCCATCCTCATACATTTCTCTCACCTTTTCCATCATTATGAACAAGTCCTACTTCAAGTATCCATCAAAGAGTCTTGTGATGAAGAAGGAAGAATTCGAGGATACACTTCAGGAAGTTGTCATTGTGCCAATGAACAAAGAAATTCAAACAAGATTAATAAAGAGCTTATTTCAGCAACCTTTTCCAACAAACCTCTTGTGCTTTAAGGACTACCTTGAGGTCCTTAGGATAGAAGAATGCATCAACTCTTCTTCATATTTGTCCTTCCTAGACTGAGCTAGCAAAAATTTTCCCTTTACCTCTGCAAACTCATAAAATACTCAGTCTGCAAAACAAGCATACAATCAGCCTCTTGTTGTTCAAACACATTTCAGACAAGCAGTCTTTGCTTTGTCAATCAAGCATTTTGATATAACCTTCTTTGAAGGTGGGTTTAATCAAACTTAGGCTCTGATACCACCTGATATGAAAATGGGGCACTTAGGCTTCTTGAAAAACTTACAAGAACCTCTCCCACTTTCAAAGCTTAAATATTCCCAAGTCTTATTGATTAACCAATGTGGAATTAATAAGTGCTTGATATTAAGGTGTATGATGGTATTTGTTTTAAACTGTTCAGGTTCTGTAAATTAACGTGCTAAAATTGATATATAAATACATACAACAGTAAATAATGCAGTAGTAAAACAAGCACATAAGACAGCAATTTAATCTGGATTTAACCCAAAGCTCTTGGGCTACATCTCCTTGAACTCTAGTCAATTGACTAGGTCCTTTGGGATTATGACAGGTCCTTTTACAATCTCTTGGCTCAACTCCTACTGTTTTACACAAAAACAGTGGGTTCAGACACCATGTCATTCCCTGGCTCTTGAAGCTCTGGCTCTTGGCTCTGACTCTTGGCTCTGGCTCTTGGCTCTTGGTTTTGGCTCTTGGCTCTAACTTTAGCTCTTTGGCTCTGTCTTCTTTGGCCCTCTATCAGTTTATAACTCTCTTGGATTTTCACTTGACTTCCAAGTGACTCCCTTTGTTGGTATTTTTCCTTTTGCGCTGCCTATTTCTTCTCTTTTTTACCTTAGCTTCCTTCTTTGGCTTCGCTTTCAACAACAACCTCCAACAACCTTCAACCAACCTTGTCTCTGTCGTTCTATGGATTTTTAAGCCAAATCGGCGCTATTGGTTCATTTTCCCTCTCAGCTTTCTGTCTCGCGACCTCTGTCCACTCGAATCCCTCTTCTAAGCATTAGTAATCATGGCATAACGCCTTTTGGGAAGGTGGCCACCTATTCTGCAATAGATGAGCACATCGGGCCTTTGAAATCCCTGAAACAACCATTCTCAGCTTACACAAGAAAATACACAGAAAGCCTGTAAAATCCACCCAAATGCGTCTATCGGAATTCAAAACTATGAACTCTGCCTTATATTCCTTTGGGTCTGCCTTTTAAATTGTGTATCGCATCCCCACCATTGATCTGGGAGATCTACATCCAATGGTGGTGGTTCATTTCAAGCGGCCCTTTTGTATAGGGGTTAACCGCCCGATAAGGGTGGTTTTCTCTCTCCTCGGCCTGGACACATGGCAACCATTATATGGGCTCAAGCGGAGCCAGGCCCAAACCGCTTACCGCCTTTGGGTCCTCCTGAAATCCCACTTGTTTCGTGGATTTCCTTTTATATTTAAAACACATTAAAACATCGTAAAAATCCCATAACAATGGCTTTAGCCAAATCTGAAATATTGTTAAAATTAGAAACTAGGGCCAAACTCCATGTGGGTCATCTTAATTATAGCAGCTGATATTTTTATTGGATCCCTCTCATCGAGAGGTGTAGGATTGATCTAAAGATCATCCGATTCCGACAAGGATTCATGGAGTTATGAATTTATTTGTGTTATAAGATATATTTTCAAGTCGGCCAACATCTTATGTAGGCTCAGAATCCTAATAAACATGTCTATTCATCATCTACGTTTTAGTATAAATAGAGGAGGACTTGAAGTCATTTTGACACACTCTTCATGTGATCTCCTCTCCACGTCTTGGGTTTTTGGAAAAGGAGAGACACTAAAGAATACGTTGGCCTAGTATGATGTCCTAGCTATAGATGATGCCCTAATCCAACGCAGTCATGAATACATCTATACACAGTCAAAGTGATGCTCTAATTTGTTGCTAAGGAGAGGCCTAATACATTGGTCATTGAGACACTAATACGCAGTTCATAGAAACACTTATGCACAGATCATGGAGACACAATTATACGTTGTTCATGGTTACATTCATATGCTAGTTATACGCTATTCATGGTGACATTTATACAGTCAACATGATGCCCTAATTATACACAGGGCAAAGATCCTTATACACAGTTAGACTCTATACAGACGCAGAATAATCTATGTATTGGGTCAATATATGAAGCCGCAGTCAATGCACGGAGCCATATTCATGGTGAGAAAGCCGCATTAAGGGTAACAAAGACCGTAGTCATGGTAATGGAGTCATGGTCAAGAGAATGAAGTAGTAGTCAAGGTAAAGACCGTAGTCATGGTAATGGAGTCACGGTCAAGAAAATGAAGTAGCAGTCAAGGTAACGGAGCCGCAACTAAGGTTGTTGGAGCCGCAGTCATAAAGAAAATGAATCCACATTTTTATGTGGGATAGATCTAGGGTTTGGCTGCATTCTCGAATGGGTATAAGGAGCAGCATAACCTAGATCAACCTCCTCTCGACATCCCTATGATAAAGATGATACCCTCGGATGGATAAATTAGATAAGTCAGCGTGTGATATATTGTTGTCCTCACTATGACATACATGTAGCAACCTCAATGTGATGTATCACAGAACCATGGCAGAAGTTTCAGTAGATCTCAGATTTAATTATGATGCTAACTCGATGTGCTACAAGGGATAGGGACAAGGATCACAGTCTTGATCCTGACATCACCATAATCATAGTAATGAACAATAGTGATATATTGATGGCATACATGTAGCAGCAATGAACAGTTGTAGGTAGAATATCTGTAGCAACCCTATCACAATGAACAAATAAGGATGAACAGTCTCAGATCATGATGATGAAAGATGCAGCATCATGGGCATGTTAGTAAACGGTAGCACGATGATGAATGAGACAACATGATGCAGCATGATGGTGCTACACAGGAAGGTGCAGCAAATGGATGAGATGCAACACTAAGATAGGTGAAGGAGTCATCTTAGAGAATTAGTTGAAGCAATATGTCTTCAACTAATCTCATGCGATATCAAAAGTCAAGTATGGACTTCTATTGTAAATGTACTATCTCTCTCACTTTCTCTGCTGAACTATGAAGAACATAAAAGAAGAATTGATCAAGGGTTTCCCCACATTGTGGGGTTTTTCCGAGGCTAGCGCCACATCTTGTGTCCTCTTGTCTTCTATGAATTATATTTATGTTCTATTTGTGGTTTACTTTAATGCTGATGTGATTGCTCATCAGGAAAAGATATTGTGTTAACTAAAATTGAAATAAATTGCTCTAGCATAGAACATACCTAATCTTAACATGGTATCAAAGTTGATGTGAAGACAATGCCCAAGCAAGATGTGAAAGAGCAATCACCAAAGACAGTTGAGACAAGACAAAAGGATCAATGGGTTCCTCATCCCTCTTCTAATTCACCAAGGGTGAATTCGAAGCAGAGAATATTATCAGAATGGCGCAGCGGAAGCTTTTGATGGCCTACCTAAAAATCACTTCATTGGAAAGTTCGGATCTAAGGGTGGAAGGAAAGGCGGATGCCTTGGTTGCAATAAGTTCTGCCAATATGCGAAGGAGTGTCTGAATGGCAGAGACACATCCCTTGATGAAGATAATAATCATTCTAGGTACATCTTCAATGATCAAATGAATGATAAGTAATGCAGGTCATTAAAGACACAGCTGACTCTTCAAAGAAAGAAAAGAACCCCACGTATGAAGAATCAAATGTTGTTTCTGATAAGTAAAGAAGCATTATCTTGTATTGGCCCTCTGCTTCAGATTCTTTAGGAATCTGGCTTATTGATTGTAGTGTTTCAAGGCACTCCATCGGATAAATGGGTACATTCTCTAATTTGGTAGAGATGGAAACAATCATGGGATTATACTTGGAGCCGACGCCACCTATCCAGAAAACAATGTTGGGAATGTTATCCCTCAAATGAATGGGGGCAACTCAATTCATTTACAAAATCTCTTTTATGTACCTAATCACAAGAAGAACCCGGTGTCCATTTCAAAAATGGAAGTCTAAGGTTACAAGGTGGCACTCATCGATGAAAAGCAGGTCCACAGGCTTGGAACAACTCGAGGAGTTTGAGATTGATGATCACGAATCTCATGTATGCAGGTGGAATAAATCCCTCTATGGCTTGAAGCGAAACACCTCAGGCGTAGTATGAGAGGATTGATAGCTGTCGGATGAAGCTAAGATTCACTAGGAGTGAAACCGATCCAAACCATTACCCGAAGGTTGTGGATGATAGACTGCTCATACTGGAACCTATGTCTGACAGGTGTAGACCCTCTCATTTGTAGAAGACAGAGGGAGTTGGATTCTGAATGTGGAAAGATAAACTATAAGTCTGTGACTACCTCGAGGATCTTAAATTTCAGAAGTTATATGGTAGTGATGTCAGACCAGATTTGGGAAATGCCTCTGAGTTTCATAAACTCATTCGCGTTGATGTTCTTAGTGAACCTTCGTTTGAACATATGTTTTGCAGTTAGCATGGCAAGCTCATATTTGGTTGAGCTTCACTGGATTGGTGCCTAGAATCTTCTGAGATATCTTCAGGGCACAATCTCTCATGGATTGAGATACACTGCCAGAAATATGAAACCACATGATTATTCGAATGTTGAGTGGGCAGGTAGTGTGGAGGATCATTAGAGCACTTCTCAGCGTTGGTTCTCCTCTGGATCTGCTTTGATATCCTGGACGACTAGGAAACAGAAGTCAGTGGCTTTGAGCACCACTGAGGCAGAGTATATTGCTGCTAGCATGGCCACCTGTGAGGTAGTCTGGTTACGAAAGCTCTTCAGTGAGCTGTTTGGATTTACATTGGATACCACTGTGATCCTGTGTGATAACCAGAGTGGGATTCGCTTAGTAGAGAAGCCCGTATTTCATGATCTCTCCAAGAATGTTGACATCAAGTACCACTATATTCGAGATATGGTGCAGCGGGGAGCTATAAGGCTCCAACATATCAGTAGAGATGAACAAGTCGCCGACATTCTGACAGAGCCCCTAGGAAGGTCAAATTCCTAACTTTCTGAGAACGGCTTGGTGTCATTCAGAGACCCTCTAACGAGGGTCAAGTATGATGTACTGAGATCTAGGAGCTCCGGGGGGGCGTGGGGTACTTCTTGGAGTGACATATGACCACAGGGTGACTCACCATCCCCTGGTGGTGTACGTGTACAAGGTAAAATAATCAAAACTTTCCCTATGACACCCCGTGATGACTATGTAGCAGGACGATTAGTTCTCCTGTGAAGTCTAGATGATGTGTTCTCCATGACAATTGTGTAGTAGGATGATTAGTTCTCCTGTGAGGTCTAGATGATGTGTTGTCCATGACGACTATGTAGCAGGATGATTATTTCTCCTGTGACATCTGGATGATGTGTTCTCCATGACGATTCTGTAGCAGGATGACTAGTTCTCCTGTGAGGTCTGGATGATGTGTTCTCCATGACGATTGTGTAGCAGGATGATTAGTTCTCCTATGAGGCCTAGATGATGTATTCTCCATGGCGATTATGGAACAGGATGATTCACTCTCCTGTGGGCCAGGATGATTAGTTATCTGTGGCATCCACTGGACAGGATGATTCACTCTCTTGTGGAAAGGATTATTAGTTCTCCTGTCGAGGCATCCTGCCCATGCAGTTTGGGACTCATGGGAAGTACCTCTCATCTAATCAATGAGCATGGAAATGAGGATAGGGACCATAGTAGTATCGATGGATGAATCATTGTATCTACTGTACTCCCTATGATAGGATGACCTTCAATGATCTAGGATCAATGATACTAGTCTGGGACCAGTAGTAGGACTTGTACCCACTATGACACTGACTTCGGGTTAGTAGAGGATTGGTCTAGGACCAGTGGTACATACTCTGAGACTGACTTCAAGTCAGTAAAGGACTGGCCTAGGACCAGTGAGATTGGTACATACTATGACACTGACTTCGGGTCTGTTGAGGACTAGTCTGGGACTAGTAGTACACACTCTGAGATTGACTTCAGGTTAGTGGAGAATGGTATGAGACATTCTTGATCAATTATTCTTCTTCATGGTTCAACAAAGAAGAGCTGAGCAGATTTGAGTAGAGCGGAGCTAAGTAGAGCTGAGCATAGCAAAGCTAAGCATAATAGAGTAGTGCAGGGAACTGATGGCAGAGATAGTACAGCTGGACAAATGGAATAGCGGATGGAGTTCTCCCTAGTTGAGAGGGAGTGTTAAAATTGGAAACTAGGGCCAAACTCCATGTTGGTCATCTTATTTATAGCAACTGCTATTTTTATTGGATCCCTCTCATCGAGAGGTGTAGGATTGATCTAAAGATCATTCGATTCCAACAAGTATTCATGGATTTATGAATTTATTTGTGTTATAAGACATATTGTCAAGTCAGCCAACATCTTATGTAGGCTCAGAAGCCCAATATACATGTCTATTCACCATCTACGTTTTAGTATAAATAGAGGAGGACTTGAAGTCATTTTGACACACTCTTTACGTGATCTCCTCTCCACGTCTTGGGCTTTTGGAAAAGGAGATACACTAAAGAATACGTTGGCCTAGTATGATGTCCTACCTATAGATGATGCCCTAATCCAATGCAGTCATGAAGACATCTATACACAGTCAAAATGATGCTCTAATTCATTGCTAAGGAGAGGCCTAATACGCTGGTCATTGAGACACTAATACGTAGTTCATAGAAACACTTATGCACATATCGTGGAGACACAGTTATACGTTGTTTATGGTTACATTCATATGCTGGTTATACGTTGTTCATGGTGACATTTATACAGTCAACGTGATGCCCTAATTATACACAGGGCAGAGATCCTTAAACGCAGTTAGACTCGATACAGACACAGCGTAATCTATGTATTGGGTCAATATATGAAGCCGCAGTCAATGCGCGTAGCCACAATCATGGTGATAAAGCCACAGTAAGGGTAAAAAATACCACAATTGTTACACAGTAATTTGTCACTTCCTTCATCCCAGTCCCTCTACTGTTGCATCTGTCAAATAAACATGCTCATATTAAGCAAATGATCTCTAATGTTGCTAATTGACCCTCATTTCTTAATTTTTATGCCTCGTCGTGAGAATACACTTAATATACACGACGAACCTCTATCATAAATGGTCCCATCGCGACCCCGTCGCGGGAGTACACCTGTTTCCTGCGACGGTCGGATTTCAAGCCCCAACATGAGGCTATTAACTATCTTTAGCGATGGTCGGTTTGCATACATTGCTTCCTAGCGATATCGCGCTAAGACTTAGTTCACAACTAGCGACGATCCATATTGGGCGAATTTGTTCCAACAATCAGCCTTCTGGATGTCTCTAGACCTGGTTGTTGGGTCAGTTTGGGTTTCCCTTCCCCCTCTGGGATGGTAGTTCTGTCTTTTGTGCTGCTCTCCTTGAGGATAAGCTCCCTCTCCCTCATTTCATGGAGACTCCTTCTCCTATAAAATCACTCACCATTGCTATGATCTGCTAGTTCTTTCAGTTGTATAGTGTTGTTGTTGCTTTTGAGTTTGGTAGATAGTTTTGGTGTGAGTGTGACAAGTGTGGGATTGCTAAATAGTTTGCAAGAGGTTGTGAAGTGCCCTTAACCTTGTATTAAAGCTTGTGAGTGAGAGAGAGATATTGTTGTTTGGGAGACCCATATTTGAGAGTGAATGCTTGAAGAAACATGCTGGATGGACCCTCCAAGAAGGCTTGTGACATCAAGACTTGGTTGTAAGCTTTTCTCTTGATTTATCATTAATAAAATCAATGATGATTGATGATTTCCTATGTCTTTTATGTAATTTACTTGATAGCTCATGACTTCTTGAATTTATGAGTAAATAGATCATTCTTGTTCTTGGTTACGTGCTCTGTTGTTTTCTTGTGGTGTTTTAGGTTGATTGTTCATTAAGGAGAAGGAAACAGAAGCTGGAGCAATGCAACAAAACTTCATCAACCACCGGTTTGAGGTAGGCCTCCAACGATGACTATTTAAGGGAATTGCTTGTTGTTTTGTCCTTGTTGTGACTAGACCCACTCTAGGGCTAGAGGGTTTGCCTCTGTCTGCAAAGGGAACACTTTCCTACCTCACAAGTTGGCGACTCCACTGGGGAGTCCTTTGCATGTTCTTTCAATTTTTTGCTTTTGTTTTGGTTTTGATTTAGTGTCTCTTGAATTTTGGGGTTGAATTATCGGTCTTTTGGGTTACCTGGGTCAATCTGGGAAATCCCTTTATTATCTGTAGGAAAGGTTGGTCTTTGTTTGGGAGTTCTTGTTTATCTTTCATTGTTTTTGAGATTGTCACTAAAAAAAGCTTAACAGTCATGCCGACGTCGCCTTGTCTCTATTTTAAAGTTCTATGCATCACTGAATCATGTCGTACAGTCGCGACGATTCCTGAAATCGGCCCGTTGCAGAAGAGACGTGTACTCTCGTGACAACGTTACTCTTTTGCTGTGGCTATTGGTTGATCATCCCTAGTTGCTGGTGTTATGTCCGTGATGATTCCTGTAGAGTTGTTTTTTCAATTCTACGTCTTGAATTCACTGGTCCTATTGATCCACTGTTATATTTTTCTTGCCCATTAGTTTGTTTTTAATTGCTTCTGGTTAAGATACTCTTTCTTTGGTTTCATTGGGTGAATCTTGTATTTTTGGCTTTGTGGCCTGGTTTTTTCAAAATTTTGAATTACTTGACTTGGTTACTTGTTTGCCCGAGGTTCATTTGCAACCTTCTTGTTGATTTGTTTGAGGCTTCTTCACTGCTTGTTTTTTGCTGGTTGATTTTTAGTGACAATTATTGAACCAATATTTGATATTGATTTGATTTCTTTTCACTACCAAACATAGATCACAATTGTTTGGATCGACCGGTTTCACACTTTCTTGTTTGTCTCTTTAAATTCAAAACAATCAAAATCAAAAGATTGCATTCATTTAGTATACGAAAGTGAAAGTGTATTTGCATCTCTAGTTTTCATGTTTGAAAAATTGGAAAGCGCTATCATCAATAGTATCCGTGCACTGTAGGATTGATGTGTGTATGCATTGTGTCTCTTAGTTGATCTTGGTTTGGGAATGATCTCTCTACCCTCCCGTAGGTAGGTGTTCATTGAAGTAAAAGATGCTTTACTCATTCTAGTTGCATCCTAGGTTTTTGATATACATACGGTAAGGCCTGGAAACTAAAACATAATTCAAGATCAACTCTAAAATGAACTGAATGAACTTAACAACACATTGGAACATAACACACATTATTTAGAGGTCTAGGCTAGAGATGTGCTCCGACGTCATTAAACCTAGTCACTATTGTTTTCACTTAAGGTTGGGTGATTCCTCCTTCTGTGACTCAATAACGGTCTAGTAGTGCTCCCAGTACTGTCGAGTATATGTTGGGAGACCCCACTAGGTTATCATCCTATATCCTGAGGAAGCCATGTCTGCCACCTTTCAAACCATAACGCATCGAACACAGCATTTGGGAAGATTGACTGTCGTACGGAAATTCCTTGGTTTTCATATGATCGCCAAGGTGTATATGCAGTTTTATGGGTTGTTTGGTAAACCTTTTGCCTAGTTTCTCCAGAGTAGTCACTTTCATTCCTTTTTAGATGCATTAAAAGAAAAGGTCCATCTAGCACTTGTCCTTTCAGGCTCATTAAATATTTGAAGGTGACTATAGTCATCTTTCCATCCTTTTCTCGACTCTCTAAAATTGAAAAGGTCAAGTTTTGTTCCTGTGTCTTAAAATTTATTCAGCCACGTTCACACTTACCCTGTTAGATCTTGTTGCATTTTAGTTGCATAGGGTTGTCTTCCTTACTTGATTAGTTTTCCCTAGGGTTCGTGATTGAAATCATCCTAGCAGAATCATCGATCCCATCTCCTGTTTGAAGCGACCAAGGATCTCCATCTTCTATCACTCCTGAGGTACCAGTTGTTAGTGATACTCTTCCTGTCATTTCGAGTATCCAACCGCTTAACTCTCGCACTCCGGAAGATGAGTCTTACGGTATTCATTGGAACCCCATTTGGGAGCCTTCTGAAGACAACTTTCCCCTTACTCCTCCTGGTGTTTCAGTCCCAATGTCTTCTTCTGACATGGATGAAATGAACCTCGTCTTCGCAAGTGGTGAATTCCCTATACCTACGGAAACTTCACCCTTCTGTGTCACTCCTCTTGGTATCACGTTGCCTCTAAGCTATAATGCTCTTCCTGATATCATAGGTTCTAGGTCTCCCCTTACAAGTTCCATGTGGTCTCATACTGTCACTCTAGCTTCGGGACCTTTTACTCCCCAGATTCATAATGTAACTATCACGTCTGTCCCGACTATTCCAACCATTTGTGTGGCTTCCTCAGTCCTCGTTGTTAGTTTCGTCACTACATCTTCAGTTGTGACCACTATTGTAGGAACTTCAATTGGTCCTCCAAATAGTGGCCCGTCGGCATCCACATCTGGGGTTGTTGATCCTAGCCTTAGTGCCCCACATTCTTCTAGTTCCATTCCATCAGGGGGGGCATATGATCAATATCTCCAAGCTCTTCAGAATCTAGATCCACAAAATCTGTTTCATTATTATGATTCTCGAGGAGCCCATATTTACCACCCTGGACCCATAGCATCTCAGTCTGCAGTTGAGGTTTCGTTTATGTTATTTGTCTCTTGGGGTACCACTGCTTACCTTGGTGGCCAAGTGCAGTCATCAAATTTTCAAGGTCCACCCTATTAAGGTCAATCATCTTACGGACAACCGCCTTATGGACAACCGTACTACGGGAAACCTTATCCAGGGCAACCTGGCGGCCCTCGAGGACAACCCATTCAGGGACAACCTTCAGCCTTCAATGGGTCTTCTTTCACATACTTTGAGCAACCTTCTGGCAACCCAGGACAACCTTACATCCAACAAGGCCAACCTGGTACCCAACAAGGTCACCCTTCTGGACAAGTTGGTCAGCCTCAAATTCAACAAGGCCAGCCAATTGTTCAGCCTACTCAACCATTTGGTCAGTCTGGACAACCTTTGGTTGTGCAAGGTCAACCCAATACCCAACAAGTTCAAAGTTTTGGGAAAATGGGCCAACCTCAACCTCAAACGGGCCAACCTTCTAGCCAGATGGCTCAGCCTCAATTTTCCCAAGGACATCCATCTAGGCCTGCTCAACCAGGCACTCAAACGCTCATTGCTTCTCAAGCTCCACCCAGTTTTCAGCCCTAGTTTGGGCTCCAGACCTAATCTGGTCTCCAAACTCAGGTTGGATCCCAAACCCAACTTGCTTATCAAACGTAGCCTGGTCTCCAGGCTTAGTTTGGAGCCCAGCCACCTTATGGTTTTCAGCACTCCCAAGGGCAAACTCAATTTGCCCCATACCAAAATTATCAACAACCGCAGGTTAACCCTTATCAGAATTTCCAGCAACCATATGTTGCCCCTGAAGGCCAATTTGGTAATCAATGGAATGTTGGGGGTCAAATCCAGGGTCAACCGTCTGGTTACAGTTATAATCCCTATGGAAAAAATCTCTACGGACAAAACTCTTATGGGATGAATCCGTCTAGACAAAATCAGTGGGGACAACAAGGAACTGGATGGAACTCTGGTGCTACTTCTTACCCGTGGCCTCAGATGTCCTTTAACCCTCAATTACCCTTTCTAGCGACGTTCGAATTACCGGATTTGTCCAAACTGACAAACGATCCCATTCTTCATAATCTATATTGGCCACCAGTTCCAACTAAGATTCCCGGTGATTGTCCCAAATTTGATGGTAAAGCTAGAGAAGATCCCTAAGCTCATGTCATGACTTATCATCTATGGTTTTCGTCAAATTCATGGCTTGATGATTCAATCCAGCTCCACCTTTTTCAACAAACTTTCACTGGCTCTACTGCAAAATGGTATATTGAGCTAGCCCGCGGATCTTTTCAAGACTTTAACTCGCTGGCTATGGCATTTTTAACTCATTTTCAGTTGTCGATATGAAACAAGCACACATCTCCTCACATCCTTAAAGCAGAACACGACAACACATATCTCTGATCATATCCATGAATGGAGGAGACGTCCTCATTTGATTAAGTCCTGGATCCTCAATCAGCTGCTGACTGACTAGTTCACAACCTCATTTGTCGATCTGATAGCCTGGGACATTGCTATGGGGGCATGTGTAACTGAAGAGAAAGCTATCATGCGTGCTCAGTATTTTGACTTGGTTTACTCCCAGTCTGGTACGCTATATGATTATTTTCCTGATGCTCCGTGACTCAGAACTTCTAAAGCCCTGTCAACACCATCTGTTGACGGTGTCATCGGTTCTGTCAATGTGTCCTCTAAAAAATCTTCCACAAACCCTAGGAAGCAAAATTCGAACGCTCCGAATGAAAATGCTTCTCAAGTTGTATCCAATTCTGGTAACACTTCCAAGGTTAACTCCATTCAGTCCACCACAGCAGACAAAACTTCGAAAGGAAAGAAGAAGGGAAAAGGAAAGAATAAAGCCGATCAACCGAAGCAAGATTCCCTTAAACTCCCACCCGAGGAAGGTGCCAAGTGCAAGCCTAAGTATCCTTGCCTTATTTGCGACGAGTATCACTATACTAAAGACTGCTCGAGGCAGTATGAAGTTAGTCGTTTGTTAAAAGTTGCCCCAAGGACTCCTGTCATGCTCAAAGAGCCTTTTCCCTCGCAGCAGACTCAAATGGTGGCTGATCCATCTCAATCCTCCTCTCCTTTTGGTTCTCAGGTATTTATGGCTGGGACAATTCCCATCCATATCAGTACTCAGTCAAAAGAGTATCCTTCGCTTGTCGGGAAGGAAACTGAGGTCCCCTCTAGTAGTCCTTCGTCCAGCTCTAGTCCGCTCCATATCGAGTGACCTAGTACTGAGGTAGTCATCCGACCTCCTCCTAAAGGGGTACTCTGGAAGTCTTCTTACAACCCTAATGCTCATGCTACGCATCATTATAGCATTGTTGAGGACTTAGCCCAGGCTCCATCAGCTATGTCCGCATTAGAGGTCCTCCAGAGTTTCCCCTCTCAAAGGAAGTCGTTACTATTGGCCATCGGTGGAATTGACCCGGTCGACTCGGATTTGATCACTTTTGACCTAGACAATCATGTATTGAGATTGCCTCACCAAATTTCCTTCCTTATTCAAGTCATCATCAATTCTAAGATTATTCACCGCACGGTCATTGATGAAGGCGCTTCTACTTGCATTATGTCTGTTGCTTCTTGGAAGGCTATCGGTTCTCCGACTCTGAGTCAGTCTCCCACTACCTTGGAAGCCTTTGATGGGAGAGAGTCTCGCCCTCATGGTATACTCCCGCGTCTGCCTATTACCCTGGAAGGGAAGATGATCGAAGTGGAGGTCGAAGTTGTCGATGCCAATTTAACTTACAACCTCCTTTTAGGACGAAGCTAGACATATGCCATGTGAGCCGTGGCTTCTTCTCTATTCCATGTCCTTCATTTTCCTCATCAGGGGAAGATTGTCACAGTAAACCAGCTATCCTTCTTCGCCTCTTCCTCCTCTGATGGCAACATGCCTTTCGTGGAGCATACCTCCATTCCATATGAGAGTGTGGGTGCTAGACTCTTTAAATATCCTACCCTTATGGGTGTTTTTTCACTCCCACCTCCCAACATCGCTCCCGTTAATATGATTTCTGTTCGTTCTGATCCTTGGGTTCTTCCTCCTGTTGATCAGATAGAATCCTGGGGCGATGTGATGCCATTGAGTCCTGCTGAGCTCAACTACATCGAAATTGTTTCTATATCGGCTTCATCTCCTGAACCTGCTCCTTCGAGTAGGGCTCTCGACTCATACGTTCAATCCCCTTGGCTAGGAGATGGCACTTATTCAAACCCTTTATAGGAAATTTTTCCTTCTGATGAAGCAATTATTGAGACTATGTCTTTTGAGGAACCTCCTTGGTCTGATCATCACCATCATTCCTCATTTCTCCCTACCCACCAGGAAATGCTTACTTGCCTTGAGCAGTTTGCTCCCTATCTCCCCTCTCAACCCCTTCAGACACCCATCCAAATTCATCAAGTTTTTTCTGAAGGAAACATGGGGAACATTATGCAAACTCAGCCAATCAATGTCTTTGTTAAACCAAGGATTGTTGAGCACATTCATGTCGGAGTAACCTATACTCCAGAGGAGATTCAACTTTATACTAATATTTTTCGCGAATTTCGTGATGTTTTCACTTGGTCTTACGAAGAGATGCCTGGCATCAGTCCTAGCATCGTGGTGCATGAAATACCTACATATCTGGGATCCAAACCTATTCGACAACGTCTATGCCCCGTGCACCCCTGAAATGCTGCAGCTATTAAAGCGGAAGTCAAAAAGCTTCTTAAGGTTGGCTTTGTCTACCCTATCCCGCTCACAGATTGGGTTTCTAATATTGTCCATGTGACTAAGAAATAGGGCACTATTAGGGTATGTTTTGATTATCGCGACATTAATCGTGCCTCTCCCAAAGACAACTACCCTACACCTTTCATTAACCAGCTCATTGATGAGTGTGCTGGGAGTGGGATCTATTCATTCCTGGATGACTTTTCTGGTTATAACCAGATTAATATCTCGCCTGCGGATCAACACAAGATTGCTTTTATCTGTCCGTGGTGCACTTTCTCTTATAAAAAGCTCCCTTTCAGTCTAAAAAATTCCAGTGCTACCTTCCAGCGCGCAATGTCTTATGCGTTTCATGATATTCGACACATTGTGCAGCCTTACCTGGATGACCTTCCAACTCATTCAGCGAAACGCCAAGACCATCCAAACCACCTTCACGAAATTTTTCTTCACTGTCGACACTATCATATCCGTCTTAATCCGCATAATTGTGCCTTCTGCATGGAATCTGGAAAACTTCTTGGGTTTGTCGTCTCCCAAGAGGGTATCTGTCTAGATCCCCTTAAAGTTGAAGCCATTATGAATCTCCCCCCCTTGCTTCTTTGCAATGATTACAAAGTCTGTAGGGAAAAGTGAATTTTCTACGCCGTTTCATTCCGAATTATGCTGAAGTGGCCAAAGGCCATACGCGGTTATTAAAGCGAGATAACCCTCTTCTTTGGGATACTGCTGCACAAGAGTCATTCGAGCGGCTCAAGGCCCTCCTTGTTTCTTCTCCGTTGTTATGTCCGCCTGATTATCACCGTGACTACACTCTTTATTTAGCCACCGCCGATAGCACCATCAGCATGGTCCTGGTCCAAGACGAATATGATGGTATTAAGAATTTTTTTATTATCTCAGTTGTAATTTACTTGATACCGAAACTCGATATTCCTATGTCGAGAAGTTGGCATTGGCATCTATTTATGCCGTCCAACATTTCCACCACTATATATTATTGCGCACCATGAAGGTGATTTTTGATTGCAATCCAATGACGTACATTTTGTCACGTCAGTTACTGGGGGGCAAATACTCAAAATGGATTGTCATCCTTCAGGAGTTTGACTTGGATTTTACCACAGCCAAGTCTAAGAAGTCCCTTGTTTTCGCTGATCTGCTTTGTGTCGAGCAGTAAAAAGGGTCTTTTTCACCTCTATTTACCTCACATTAACTTTTCAATCCAGGAACGATTTGTTAACTCAAAGAGTGTACTCAATTTGAGGTGGTCATTTGTTAGAGTAATGCTAGTAGTATAGTGCTCTAAATACAAGAGTAAACAGATGCTTGAAATAAGATCTACTTATAGAAAACAACCTTAAGATTCAAATCATGCACCCATAAAACTATAGCAATTTATCAGTCAAGGGTCCAGTAACAATAACTCATCCCTCTGTAAACTAATGTAATTAAACATAATCAAGGAAAATATCATCAACTTGGGAACTAGACAACAAATGTCAACATTCACTATAGTATTAGATCGTTCCACACACCAAAGCAATGATAATACAAATAACAAGAAATGGAACAGCAACTAGTTCTTATAAATAAGATTGAACATAAAACCTCAATCTAAGGAAATAACTGTAGCAATCGTATCCTATAGAAATCAGATAGCAATCTCTACTCTGAGAATAAATCAGACAGTAAACAGAAATAGAATGGAAACTACTCGGAAATGAAATATAGAACAACAAATAGAGTTAAATGTAAATGTACAATGAACCAAAATAAATAACACACATGGTACACTTAATATTAAGAGAAACAGTGATCTGACTTCGATATAACATGTATCAATCTTAGTTATAAAGAATAACGATTGTAATTTGTAATGGAACATCAACGTCAATTGAAAAACAATCGCGATTAAGTGTATACCATAGATGAATACAATAATACCAACTTATGAATGTTACAACACGGTTACTCTGTAATTGAACAACAATAGCATTCTGTAAGGAACAACAATGTTATATCAATGATTGAAGGAATAGCAATGTGTTACAAAGTCAAAATGAATAATACAACATTCCTGTCACAGAGAACAACATTACTCAATTGAACATAAATCAAATATAACAAAACCATGATGTAAAATAACAAAACACATCAGATTACCGAACAAAGCTAATAATGAAAACCACACACGAATTAGAGATAATGGTACAGGAGCAAGTGTTCCACCAGGGCCGGGCCCTTAGCCTCTAGGGACACACCACTTGAGATTACTCCAGAATCAGAGATGAAATGGCAACCAGACTTATATTAAAACATCAAAGCAGAGTTACAGTGGATCACTTCTCAACGAGAGTTGATGATCAAAGTTTCAAATACAAAGGAGAATTACATAAAAACAACAACAGGTCATCCCCCTGGGCTAGCAGTGCTGCCCCTTCTTATAACAGCCAAGCGGAGATATCAATGATGCAAAAATAGTTAAGATAGCGATCCCTCGGGATCAAAGGATCCCGAGGGATTCACCAGACTGTTAATTTCTAGTTATCTATTTGTTCTTTTGCGCCGATTCGATATTTTCTTTTCCCTTTCCTGGCTGATACGCTCCAATTTGGATTGTCTTGTTTGCATGGAGTTTCCTTCTAGAGGGACAACAGTTAACTTTGCCCTATCTTTTCCTTTGGGAAAACAATCTTTCATTTTTTTCTCTTCCTGCATAAGAAAATGGCAATTATTAGTAGTTTTGTGTTGCATAGAAATCCCTTATATTTTGTCATCATTTCTTATTATCTGCCTAGTTCATGATGCAAAAAGGTTATGAGTTTTAAAGCAAATATGACAAAATAAATGATAAAAACATACCTTTTTTAGTACTCCACACACCCCCTTGCTTACCCTTTTTCATGCCCTCATGAAAACATTGTAGTTGACATGTAAGGTGGTGAGAGAGTAGGTCGAATAAGAAATCTCATGTGGGGGTCTACAACCATGATGCCTAGCTAGGTGTTCGAAAAGATGGCCTGCCTGACCCTCGAGCATCTCATATAGGGCTTGGTATCCAGGTGAAGGGTGCCAAATAATCAGACTCCTGAACCTATATCCTAACCAAGATGGCCCTGCCCTCAAGATAAGATCACCATAGAGGCTCAAGCGATCAATGGCTAACTTAAAGTTCTCGTAATTAAATGGTTCCCTAAGTTGGATATCCGGATTAGAGGTCTGATATCGAAATTTAGCAGCTGCAATGGCAAGGTCCTTGATGGTAAAGAAGTATTATATCCCTTTCCGATTGATAGCTATATGAATGGGTCCTAATGCTTCAATCACGCCCGGAGTCCTCATGAGGTTCCTATGTTTATTCCACAACTGTAATGGATCTCTAGGCTCAGCTCTTACCCATAAGTCTAATCCGTTTTCTTGTCTTTGGAAGGCATTATAGGCTTTAAGCCATTTGATTTGATTAACTCCAAACGAAATAAATGCCTGCAGTTGGATGTCCCCAAAGAAAGGGTCAGGGTTCTGCTCTGTCTCTTGATCTAGCATAAGGTTATGCAGATAGAATTCACACAATAATCTTTGCACCTTTATTCCATAGTGCTTACAACAATTTATGAAATCATCAATAGTATTAATTTGTATAGGGGATCCTGCTTTGACAGCCTTAATTTTCAATTGCAAATATCGTTCCATTAAAAACAAGGCATAATTCTTAGCAGAGGCTCTACATGCTAGGATGTCAGTGTACAAAGAACATAAGGTATCCATCTGTCTGATAACTACATCTAATCTATGAGTTACCTTAGCGACTCTTTCTCCTTCCTTTCGCCATCCTTCAAAAGCCTGGCTTTCAGATAAATTGACATTCCTTAGCTGTTGTTGTAATTCTTCATACTTCTCTCGAGAACTGTTTGTTCTGTAAGTTTTCCTACTACTTGTTGAGCTTGCATCAAACCCTCTTGTAGGGTTACTGTCCTCGGATCACTGTTCCACATGGTAGTGGTAAGTGGAATATTTACTTGAATCTTCTTATTGCATCGCCTCGTGTTTATGGTTCTCATTTCTTCAGAGGGCTATGCCTCTGTTTGAATTTCCTTATTGCAGGCCGATATATCATCTGTTTGCACTTCAACGTGGGTAACAGCTGAATGTTGTTCCTTTTGGTTTTGAACGGCAGTCTAGACTTGAGTCCTCCTAACCTTTTTCTTGAGGGGTCTCACCAAGGTGGTTGCATGTCTTACCCCCGAGATCCTTTTTGCTCTCTTTCCCATTTTCAAAACCCTGATTTGTTGTCAAAGTCGTGATATCACATTCAACAGTCTTTGCTGTTCTTTTCGTAATCTTTTAATTTCTTATGTTTTCTTAGAAGGAATAGTTGTCTGTTTACTTAGACCTGGACTGTCATCTTGGCCAATTTCCTGGTTTTCTTCTTGGGGTGCCCCTTCGTTATTTTGACCAGTTTGCTCAGGAGTAAAAACCCTAGCTGGTTTTGTTATTTCCTAGGTGACTTCTTTTTCCACCCCTTCTTCTCCATGAAATTCTTCCGGTGTAGTCTGGCTAGGAACAGATTGTTCCACTTCTGTATCTTCATCACTTTTCTCTCTAGTTATACTTTTATCATGAACGGAATGATTCTCTTCTTCTTCTTCCTCATCGCACAACTCTTCGAGTGTATTTTTGTCCTGAGAAGAATGCTCCTTTGGTTCTTCTTTAATATGGAGGCCTAGGGGGCTGAGAGGTTGGGCATATTCACCCATATTGGCCAAAATTTGGGCCAATTCATCCTCTTGCAATGGATTTTGCAATGGGCTCTCTTCGCATTGCTTTGTCTCTTCCTCCGCCTGCCTAGACTGCTCAATCTCTTCCTCTATTTCTCCTTCCTTATTTCCCTCCATCTCTTTCTCATTCTCCTCTCCTTCTAATTGCAGGGGTTGCTCATCCCCTGAATCATCTATCTCCACTGGTTGGTTGGTATTCCCTCGGGAATTTTCCAACCTCCCTCTGATCCATGCCAATCTAACTGATTTCCGTCGTTTCAACGGTCTATTCGATGTACTGGTAGCATGTTTTCGTTTTGGGGCTGGCAAAGTCAGTCCCCCATCTATCATGGCAATTAATTCTTCCCAACTGCTTTATTGCTGAGCAAGACTGTGGCTAAATATCAGTCATATCAGCCCATGGTGACTTACTACCGATTCTACATGTTGTGATTTTTTCATGCTTCGGGAAACATCATGTAGTAAGGAATTTAAAAATGCAAGTAAGTTCACAGAGCATTTCTGTTTTAATACGGCTAAAAGCTTAAGGTGTCGTGGTCTTACCACGTCTTTTCGGCCTTCAAAAGTGATGTAGCTCTGGATGATCTTCACCAATTCTGCCCACGACTCTCCTAATGTTGCTGGTAGAACTCCCTTTCCTCTTACAGTCAAGTTCTGGCCTTCGTCTTGAATTTTTTTTATGATTTTTTGAAATCTCTCCTTCTTTATAATCCACACAGGTCTAGTGGCTGGTAGTCCCGAGACCTCTGTAATTATGTCATCGGTGACTGCTATGTGTCTCCCTCTTACCATGGAGTGATATTCTTGCAATTTCTGCAAGAATTCTATTGCTACAGTCTCGTTGGATTCTTGTAGCCAATTGAGATAGACTATCCATCCTGCCCTCGTTAAGATTTCCCGTGCAGCATCAGAAACTGTCAATACTCTCTCTGAATTGATATTCCTCCCATGTTTTAGCACACTGTAAAAATGCAGAAACGGCAATGGAACAATAGGTTGGTCAAACTGTTAAAAATACAGAGAAAATAAAGAAACAACAAGCTCGTTCAAATACTGAGTCACTTACTAATTGCTGCAGAGCATAACATGGAAATAGCAGGTCATGAAAACCGTTTAGCCTTGCTATTCCCAAGTAAAATTTTCCTGAAAAATAGTCTGACACGTATATCAACAAATTATGAGGTCACCTACGTCCCCCCTGCAATGTGATAGGTCATCCTCGGCCGTCAAATGAGAGAGCGGCGTGCCGAACTGCCATGGTACAGAGTCATAAAGGAACATCGTATACCAAAATGCCATGTTTACAAAAGGAACAGATTGCAGAAATCGAGGTGTATAGTAGGATCACTTAACAAGTAAGAGAATGTTGTTATATGATGTGAGGCTGGAAGGATAGGACAGTTGACGTGCACAAAAAGTCTGATGCGATCATTATCGACTTTTTCCGTCATGATTGGTTGTAATAGATTTTCATGTGTTTAAAGGTTCGGGGAAGTGATATACATAATCTCATTTGATACATTACAAAGGTATAAGACCAAGAAGGGTGTTGATGATTTCTATTGGTGTATAAGGGATGTGACTTCAATACCATCAACAGAACTCTGTTGCCCACAGGTGTCCATAACCTTGACAGAGTTGTTTGTTTCAGCCATGGAACCATGATCCTTTGTGTATGCTTTAGGAAGTGTTGTGCAATGTCAAAATGGGGGTCATTACGCTGGCTTGGTAACTAGTTAAACCATAATTCCATTCACCAGGAAGAAGTGAAAGGTGGGCAGGCCAGCTCGTGATGAGACCTCCTGTTCCAAGGACTCTTTATTTTTTGTGATGTGCCTCTTGGATCATAACCCTGGTGTGGTGGCCATAGTGGGAATTCCACTTCACTTTCTTCCTTATGATCATGGTAGGTTGGCTATTTATGAGACCCCCTATCCTTCATTTGACAACCGATATCATATAAACATTTTTCTCTTTTTTTCTCTTTTATAAAGTACTTTCCTATTTATACACAAAGGGTGGTTCAACACTTCTTAAGAGTAGGAATGGTGGAAGAAGTCTTAACATCTCAATAGAAAAATATATCCTTTGTTCTTATTCCTTAATAATGATGAAAGAAGATTATGGGAATTCAAAAAGAACCATCATGATAAAGATAACCAATCATATTAGTATTAGTAGAATAATGACAGCAAAGTGATGAATAATTGTGTCCTTTCCTCTTCCCTCCTATCAATTCAAAGCAATTTCTTGTAAAAATAGCGATTTTATGTAATTTACTGATTTCAGTGTGTTCTAGTTTTGTATGCATTGCATAAGTGTATAGTTGTGCTCCAATAGACTCGAAACATCAGGAACAATAGGTGTCTTTGAATTGGAATGGCAAGGAGAACAAGCATAAGTAAAAGGAATACAAAAATGTTGGCGTTTCAAAGGGGAACAACAAAAAAATGCAAGCGTTGTTCCTTTGGAAAAGGAACAGCAAAAAATACAAGTGTTGTTCCTTCGGGAAAAAGGAACAACAAAAAAATGCAAGTGTCGTTCCTTTGGAGAAGGAACAACAGAAAATACAAGTGTTGTTCCTTCGGGAAAAAATAACAGCAAAAAATGCAAGTGATGTTCCTTCGGGAAAAAGGAACAGCAGAAACCAAAAGTGTTGTTCATTTGGAAAAGGAACAGCAGAAAATACAAGCGATGTTCCTTCAGGAAAAAGGAAAAGCAAAAACCAAAAGTGTTGTTCCTTTGGAAAAGGAACAACAGAAAATACAAGTGTTGTTCCTTCAGGAAAAAGGAATAGCAAAAACCAAAATTGTTGTTCCTTTGGAAAAGGAACAACAAAATGAAAGTGTTGTTCCTCCAGAAAAGGAACAGCAGAAAATACAAAAGTGCACACAAGTACTGTTCCTTCAGAAAAGGAACAACAAAAATGACAATGTCGTTCCTTCAGAAAAAGGAACAATAGAAAAAATGCAAGTACTGTTCCTTTGGAAAAAGGAATAGCAAAATGATGGAACTGGTGAGCCTACAAAAAGGAACAACATAATGCAGGGTTCCTTAAAAAAGGAATAACAAAGTGGTGAGAATTCTATTTCCTCCTAAAAGGAACAGCAAAGTGAAAATGTATAAAAAAATATGTACATAAAATAATTTATGCTATCAAAAAAACAGAATTATGTACAAAACGTAAAAACAGTTGAATCACTTAATGAGCCAGAGGTGAGGAAGATTTCTCTTCCTCCTCCAAAATTTGGATGTCGGATTCTTCATGGAGTTGCTGGTAGAAGGATTCCCGAGTAAGCGGTTTGCAGTATAGTCGAACTCGGTGGTCGTTTGCCTTGAAGGTATGTCCAGATCTGTCAATGGTGATTAGAGTAAGGGTGTCATTATCATGTACCTTCTGGATTTCATATGGCCCCAGCTAATGGGTCTGAAGCTTTCTGGGAAAATCCTGAAACCTAGGATCGTATAGGAGCACCAATCTCCTTCGTGGAAGACTTTCTTTTTAATGAGGGCATCATGCCATTTAGCTCGTTGCTATTGGATCAATGCAGTGTGTTGAAGGGCAGAGAGCCTGATTTCATCTAGCTCATTGATCTGTTGTAATCTATTAATCTGTGCCTCGTTTAGATCGAGACCGACTTCTTGTGATTTTCGTAGTGTTTGTATTTCAAATTCTATTAGAAAGATGGATTCCTTTCCAAATACTAGTTGGTATGGTGAATAGCCGGTAGTGCTTCTCCATGTTGTTTTGTAAGCCCACAAGGCTTCTGGTAATCTTGCAGCCCAATCGCATCTATGTGATGCAATGGTTTTTGTTAGGATTTCTTCTATTATTTTAATGCTACTTTCTACTTGACCATTTGCCTGTGAGTGGTATGGAGTAGTAATTTTATGCTGGATATGATAGTTTTTTAGTGTTGTAGAAATCTTGTTACCAACAAACTATGTTCCACCATCTATAATTATGTCTCTTGGAAGCCCATATGGGAAAAATATACGGAACAGGAACTGTATGACGGAATCCTCTGTAGCTCTTAGTAATGCCTCTACTTCAACCCATTTGGTGACATATTTTGTTGCTACCAAAATATATGTTTTTTGGTTCGAGGATGGGTTAATTGGACCAACAAAATAAAGGGCCCATCACTCAAATGGTTCAATAACTAGCTGTGGATTCAGGGGCATTTCGTCAGATTGACCAGGGCGTCCAGCTCTTTGCCAACTGTCACAAGCTTGAACGAACTTCTTTGCATCTTTGAATATCGTGGGCCAATAATACCCTGTTTGCAACACCTTATGTCTAGTTCTTCGATCAGCGAAATGTCCGCCACATGGTCTATCGTGACAAGCTTTCAAAATGTCAAAATTTCATCTTCGCGAACGCATCTCCTGAGGTGCATATCTGCCCCTGTATGGAACAGGTAGCCCCCAATCGAAGAAAATCGAGTACTTCGCTGGATAATCTGTTTTCGTTCATTGGGGGTCAGATGTTTTGGTAATTTTCCTACTGCTAAGTAATTTGAAACATCAGCATACCAGGGGTTTTTAACAGTGACAACAAACAAATGCTCATCTGGAAATTGATCTTCAACTACTGCTGCATCCATTGGTTTTTGCATTCGTGAGAGAAAGTCAGCTACATGATTTTCTTTTACAGGTCGGTCCTTGATTGTGATATCGAATTCCTGCAATAAAATCAGCCATCTGGTTATTCTACCATTTGTGATTGGTTTATTTTCTAAGTATTTTATGGCAGAGTGATATGTATACAAGATAACAGGATATCCAATAATGTAATGCTTAAACTTATTGACAGCATGTATTACAGCGAAAAATTCCTTTTCAGTAACAATATAGTTTAATTCAGCAGAAGATAAATTCTTGCTAATATAATAAATTGCATATGGTTTTTTATCTTCTTCCTGCCCAAGGACTGCTCCAATAGCTGTGTCTGAAGCATCTGATGAAATTTGAAATGGCATGTCCCAATTTGGACCTCTAAGGATTGGGGCCGTTGAGACAAGCTTTTTCGGATCCTAAAAAGCACAGTCGCATTTTTCTGTCCAAATAAAGTCAACATAAACTATCAGTGCATATAGAGGTGCATCAATATGAGAAAAATGTTCTATAAATCTTCTATAATAACCAGAAAATCCAAGAAAATTGCGTACCTCTGTTTGAGTGGTAGGAGTGGGAATTAGCAAAATTATTTGAATTTTGGCCGGGTCTACCTGTATTCTAGCTGCTGAAATATAATGGCCTAGAATAAGTCCTTCTATCATCATCATATAACATTTTTCATGGCTCAAACAGAGCCTGGTGGCAATGCAACGCTACAGCACTTTTTCCAATGTGTCCAATGCTGGGTCGAAATCATCCTCGTATGGTGTAAAATCATCCATGTATACTTCGAGCCCTTCATTTATTAAATCTGAAAAAATGTTGAAGATAACCCTTTGAAATGTGGCAGGGGCAATGCATAAGCCAAAAGGTAGAACTCTATAGGCAAATGTTCCCCAAGGACAAGTAAAAGTAGTTTTGTCTTGGCCTTCAGGGGCAATCTGAATATGATTATATCCACTGAAGCCATCTAAGAAAGAAAAGAATTTATTTCCTGCCAAAGTGTCTAATACTTGGTCAATGAATGGAAGGGGAAAGTGGTCTTTTTGTGTTGCTTTATTTAGCTCTCTATAATCTACACAAATCCTCCACTTTCCATTATTCTTTGGTACCACAACAAGCAGAGAGACCCATTTACTATCGAAGATAGGGTAGATGAAGTTCACATCTAAAAGTCTTTGAAGTTCAGCCTTTACAATGTATTTTAGATGGGGATTAAGTCTCCTTTCTGGTTGGCGAATAGGTCTCACATCTTTTTCTATGTAAATGTGGTGCGTACATAACCGGGGATCTATTCCTTTCATGTTAGGATAGTCCCATGCAAATGCTTCTTTATATTTCCTTAGTAGTTGGATGAGCTTCTCTTCTTGTTCAGAAGTCAGGTTGGCATTAATGTTTAAAGTCTTTCCTGGCTCAATTTCTACAATTTTTCTATTTGAGACAGAGGTAGTAGGTATTGTTTGATCGTGTGTATCTTTAAGAGGATCTTCTTCTAATTCATTATCAAATGCTGCTTCTATCATGTGACATTGTATGTGGGATCTAGATTCAACTTGACTAATAAATTTGTTAATGGCATCATCTTCTGTTTGGTCTTTGAAATCAAGGGCCTCTTCTATGGTTAATGGAGATCTAATATTTTCGGTGAGGTATGATACAGGATGTTTGTTAGTTTTTATTATTGTGACACTTGGCTGTGCCAGAGGGTATAAAGCTAGATTCTTGATATTAGCCCCCCTAGTTATGGTCATACTGCCTTGTCGGCAGCCAATATAAGCATCAGCAGTTGCAAGCCAAGGTCTACCTAAAATCAATGGATGTCCATCAAGTCGGTTTTTGGGGTTTATTATCAGAAAATCAGCAGGATACTCCCAGGAGTCAACGGATACCATGACATCATGTAGTGTGCCTTCTGGCCTAACCACAGATCGGTTAGCCAGTTCTAATAAAGTGGAGGTCGGTTCTACTGATTTAATGCATAGTTTTTGGCAGGTGGTAGTTGTTAAGATATTGATTGCAGCTCCTAGATCAACTAAGGCATTTGAGAAGGTTTGTCCATTGATTTGTAAAGTTACTATTGGATTTCCCGGGTCTTCATACTTAACGGGTGTTTATTTTCCTGATAATAGGTCGGATAGAGTGCCGACTAATTGGACTTTTGGGTTATTTGTTATTTTCCTCAGTTTCTTTATACATAGCTCTTTAATAGTATTTGCATATATTGGGATGTCTTGAATGGCTTGACGAGTGGGATTTTTATGTACAGATTTTTTAGTTCTCCCAGAATGCCAAAATTAGGATATTGTATAGGTCGAGATATAATTAATCGTTCTGGGTGTTAGCGCTCGAATTTGCCTCAGGCTGAGGAAGGCGAAACTCAAGGCAACATCAAACCAAGCTCAGCCTCGTAGCTAGCCCTACGAGGACAGGAGAGGGCTCTCTCCGGGTCTATCTCGGCAAGAGGTCTTCAAAGGGGCTGAGATGACCGATATGAATACTGATTTTAGGCTAGTAAATTGATAAGATAGTTTGATTTAAGATTTTTAGGGTTTTGTTGTGTTAGCGCTTGAGATTTCACCCTAGGCTGAGGAAGGTAAACCTTCAAGGCTACATCAAACCATTACACCTCATAGCTAGCCCTACGAGGAAGGAGAAGGCTCTCTCCGGTCAGACTCAAGGTTTTTTCTCAATGGGGTGAGCTGACCAATTAGGATCAAAGATATTAGGCTAGTAAACTGATGAGGAGGATTGATTTAAAGTTTTTGGGGTTTTTAATGACGAGGTTTTTCTAGGCTGCATGGGCAAAATCACAGTTTCAAACAGAGAAATATAATGAACAACACAGGTTGACGACTGAGGCAAGGTAGGCAAGCAATTTAACACCAAATCTAGATTTTAAATGGGATGGCAAGACTGGTGAGGAGCTAAGGAGGGCAAATAATACTTTGAATCCTCCTTAAATAGTAGAAAACATTGAATTGAGCAAATTTATAGGAGGAGCATACAATACTATGAATTCCTACCTAAACACTTCATTTGCTCAATTAGAAATGATCATGAGGTGAATGAAACATAACAGTTTTACATATGAGACAAAGAGAAAACTTATGCTAAATTGACATACCACATGAATCTCAGAAGTTAGAGCTGTGAAATTTTCATTAAAAATCTGTCAAAGACTGTACAAGAAAGCTCAGTTCTCCTCCAGCGCTCAGAAAAATCTCCTCTCTCTAACTCTCTCCAATTACAAATGAAATTTTCCTTTTAAATATATGAAATAAACACAACTGGGGGAAAACAAATCGACCCCAAGACCAGGAATTGATTTTATCATTATTAATAAATAAACTAACAGAAAACAATCAGCTCTTCTAAAAATAAAAATGCGCTCCTTCTTCTACTCGGACTGTTGAAAACGGATGAAGCGGTGGCATTAGTGGCATTACAGGTGTCAATTTCCATTGCTGAAAATAAACCTGAGCAGTCGAATCTGTATGCACATTCTGGGTTTCATAACTGCGCCCCAAATCTCTGCGCTGTTACAATTACAAAAATTAGAAATGGGCGTTTCATCTAAGCTAAACATAGAACAGCCTTTCCCTAAAATCCTCTGATGGCTTGACATATGGAGCGCTGATCCTTTTGAATCGGGACTGAGGATAAAAGTAGGCGAATTGACCTCGTTTTCTGCTGTGACAGATGTCTTAAAATGCTATGAGACAGTTGAGCTCGGGGGCAAAAACAATTCATGTATTAAAAATACGATCTAAAATAAATGGGAAAAAACTGCTCTTTCTGTTTTGAATGCCAAGTCACGATGTTGAATGCCTTTTCAGCGTCTTCGTCTTCCTCAAGAAAATCGGGATGGTGAGCAAAACCATAGCTTTTACGATGTCACTGCAATGCCATAAATGGTCCCTGTCCAGATTTTATGCCGCATATTTTCCTTAGATGAAACGAACGCCTTAAATGTTGCAACAACTGCCACGTTACTAATATCTTTAATTCATATGCAAACGGTTCATCTTCCCTTTGGCAAATTTTGAATTTCGAAAAAATATGTCATTGGCAATGGAATGATGGACTCTATTTTAAAAGGTTCACTCATTAATTTGATTTGAACTTCCAAATGAGGATGAAGTTTGTCAAGGCCGATTCCTTCAATATCTCCTGTGGAGGCACTAAGTAATACAAATCGGCTTTGCAGGAAAAACTAAGATTAGCGTGCTATGGTTGAGCAAATATTAACTGTCACCCAATTGTATACCGCTGCAACAAAAATTAGTGTTAGCCACCACCCATGAATGCAATATTATTGACTGCGTGGAATATTATTGCCTGGCCCGCCTACGTCGCCTAGCATGACCGAATGGTTCTTCCAATTATTGTTGGTTACCTTCCGTGCCATCTACTATAGCACTTCATCCTCGTCCACTTTGAAAAAGTATATGATAAAATCATATTATTTATGCCATCCATTTTTGGGTCTGTTTCAAACTCAGGATCAACATAAAAGAAAACAGGCATGTCAATCTTCTCGCCAGGAAGTAAGCGTTGTTCCTCAAAACAAAAGCACTGGATTTTATTGAAATAAATTGCAACCCTCATCGGAGTAACATTGTATGTATAAACTCCAGTTATAGCTTTTTGACTAAAGTTCTCTGCAGTGTAGAATGCAAGAGCACTCTCTCCAGGTTTCACCCTTACCTCTTTGATGCTCGCAGTTATGCCCAGTGGAACCTCAGCAACGTTTCTCAAAGGAACTTCAATCAAGCAAAGGGCTTTAAAAAATAGCAGCAGCTAACTACATCTGAAACTAAGGGAAAGATCCCTTGTCAAACACTGGTAAATTTTTTTTCTGGAATATCACAATTCACATATAACATACACAGACAAACAGAAAGCTTTCGTTGCTATATTTATCATTTACTTTCATGTTCTTAATGACTGAATTGCTGGTAATTCCATGCCATAACTGTCTGAATTGTTTCCAAGGATCTCAGCGCATATCCTCATAAGCAGCCTTCCAAGGTGATTCATACCTTTTCCTTCTCGACCACCTCCCTAGAAGAGGTCATGAGGAGAAGCTTCAACTAGAACAGATCCCGCAGTTGAAACTGCATCACTCTTCAACCTGTGTAACTGTGCATAGTCTCCAGTTAATGCTTGTAATCTAAATCAACCGCGACAGTTGCCTTGTCAAGAAACCTTAGCTGATTTGTAGGCTAAAGCTCTTTTCACCCTTTAAAAGCTGTTCTTCTTGAATAACATACATTTTCTTTTCTCCCAAAGAAGGAACAGAGACATTCCATTTACGGATACTGGCTACAAAGACTTGGGCAATTCCAGTGAACGGACTATCACCAGGCAGTTTATGTTTGTACAATCTTGTCCCACACATGAAAACAGAGAGTGCTATTGCCATTGCCATGGTTGGGATACAAAACCCCAAACCCCATCCAACATTTTCTTGACTGTACATGAGGACAGATATAGACACAGCCAAGCCACTGGACATTCCAAAGTACCACCAATTGAAAAATGAACTCTTGTGCTTCCTCTGGGTCTCGGTCATCAAACTGGTCTGCCCAAATGCTTGCAGACAAGGGTTTGTGCTTTTGCAGAGATAGGAGCCGAGGAAGCTGCTCCCTTTTGAAGAGCTGGAGCTGAAGCATGAATTACATAATCTAAAACCACACATTAATGATTTCTTCTTCAAAACAGGGTTTTGAAGAAGAATCAATCGCTGACATGAGACGGAGTCTAACATTGGCTCCACTTGGGATGGCAGCTGCCGCTCTGTGGAGGTGCCAAGAACCGCAGAACTTTGGGAGAGTAGACAGTGCCTCCACCCATTGGGCAATGGAGTCAATATCAACATAACTCTTGACTTAATTCTCAAACTAAAACTGAACTCAAACAATCTTCAAGCAAACTAAAACCAGATGCTGCCCTTATGGCTGCTTATTTATTTACAAATCCTACTCTAATCTGCTGTACAAATAATAGATCAGGTAATGCTAAAATGCCATATTAACCATTCAAGTAAACCTGAAAATGAAGCCGCTTGAGAATGCTGCCACGAAGTCACAGATGCAGATGTTGGCAGCCCTTCATGCACGTGGTGACCCTGGTCACAGAAAAGACAGCCTGATCTGTCAATCAACCTGAAAAATGTATCCATGTATGCCGCAATAGGATCACGGACACCGGACTCTGTTGGCTGCCCCAACTCTGCAATGCATACTTCCAGCTGCACACTGTCAATGTATACCTCTATAGGCAAGTTTGTTATTGCTTGTTGTGAAGGAAGGAGGATTTCCAAGAACTTTTTAGGGTCTTGGAAATCATAAGACTGGATCTGCTCATCTAAATCTTGAATCTCCTTCTCGATTCTTTCAACGAGTAACTCACAGACGCTAGGATGATAATTCAGAGATTTCAAACATTGAAGGAAAAAATTTAAAACTTCTTCATTAATTTCAATATCCACTAAGCTTTCTCTAAATTCGTTTAGAGCTTCACACAGTGCAGGGTTTGCCACATACCCTACCATTGCATGAACATATCAACAGGCACTGGAATGTCTGGATCAAGTTGGAGTCGCCAGGTGAATGGTTCAGCCTGCATATGTATCTGACTGCTGTCCACCATCAGCATCAGATCTGAAATTTGATTGCATGTACCGGGACAAAACAATCAACAAGTTGAATGTTCTCCCCAGTATGGTCGCCAATATGTTAGCGCTTGGAATTCACCCTAGGCTGAGGAAGGTAAACCTTCAAGGCTACATCAAACCATTACACCTCGTAGCTAGCCCTACGAGGAAGGAGAAGGCTCTCTCCGGTCAGACTCAAGGTTTTTTCTCAATGGGGTGAGCTGACCAATTAGGATCAAAGATATTAGGCTAGTAAACTGATGAGGAGGATTGATTTAAAGTTTTTGGGGTTTTTAATGACGAGGTTTTTCTGGGCTGCATGGGCAAAATCACAGTTTCAAACAGAGAAATATAATGAACAACACAGGTTGACGACTGAGGCAAGGTAGGCAAGCAATTTAACACCAAATCTAGATTTTAAATGGGATGGCAAGACTGGTGAGGAGCTAAGGAGGGAAAATAATACTTTGAATCCTCCTTAAACAGTAGAAAACATTGAATTGAGCAAATTTATAGGAGGAGCATACAATACTATGAATTCCTACCTAAACACTTCATTTGCTCAATTAGAAATGATCATGAGGTGAATGAAACATAACAGTTTTACATATGAGACAAAGAGAAAACTTATGCTAAATTGACATACCACATGAATCTCAGAAGTTAGAGCTGTGAAATTTTCATTAAAAATCTGTCAAAGACTGTACAAGAAAGCTCAGTTCTCCTCCAGCGCTCAGAAAAATCTCCTCTCTCTAACTCTCTACAATTACAAATGAAATTTTCCTTTTAAATATATGAAATAAACACAACTGGGGGAAAACAAATCGACCCCAAGACCAGGAATTGATTTTATCATTATTAATAAATAAACTAACAGAAAACAATCAGCTCTTCTAAAAATAAAAATGCGCTCCTTCTTCTACTCGGACTGTTGAAAACGGATGAAGCGGTGGCATTAGTGGCATTACAGGTGTCAATTTCCATTGCTGAAAATAAACCTGAGCAGTCGAATCTGTATGCACATTCTGGGTTTCATAACTGCGCCCCAAATCTCTGCGCTGTTACAATTACAAAAATTAGAAATGGGCGTTTCATCTAAGCTAAACATAGAACAGCCTTTCCCTAAAATTCTCTGATGGCTTGACATATGGAGCGCTGATCCTTTTGAATCGGGACTGAGGATAAAAGTAGGCGAATTGACCTCCTTTTCTGCTGTAACAGATGTCTTAAAATGCTATGAGACAGTTGAGCTCGGGGGCAAAACCAATTCATATATTAAAAATACGATCTAAAATAAATGGGAAAAGACTGCTCTTTCTGTTTTGAATGCCAAGTCACCATGTTCAGCGTCTTCGTCTTCCTCAAGAGACTCGGGATGATGAGCAAAACCATGGCCTTTACGATGTCACTGCAATGCCATAAATGGTCCCTGTCCAGATTTTATGCCGCATATCTTCCTCAGATGAAACGAACACCTTAAACATTGCAACAACTGCCACGTTACTAATATCTTTAACTCATATGCAAACAGTTCATCTTCGCTTTGGCAAATTTTGAATTTCGAAAAAATATGTCTTTGGCAATGGAATGATGGACTCTATTTTAAAAGGTTCACTCATTAATTTGATTTGAACTTTCAAATGAGGATGAAGTTTGTCAAGGCCGATTCCTTCAATATCTCCTGTGGAGGCACTAAGTAATACAAATCGGCTTTGCAGGAAAAACTAAGATTAGCGTGCTATGGTTGAGAAAATATTAACTGTCACCCAATTGTATACCGCTGCAACAAAAATTAGTGTTAGCCACCACCCATGAATGCAATATTATTGACTGCGAGGAATATTATTTCCTGGCCCGCCTACGTCGCCTAGCATGACCGAATGGTTCTTCCAATTATTGTTGGTTACCTTCCGTGCCATCTACTGTAGCGCTTCATCCTCGTCCACTTTGAAAAAGTATATGATAAAACCATATTATTTATGCCATCCATTTTTGGGTCTGTTTCAAACTCAGGATCAACATAAAAGAAAACAGGCATGTCAATCTTCTCGCCAGGAAGTAAGCGTTGTTCCTCAAAACAAAAGCACTGGATTTTATTGAAATAAATTGCAGCCCTCATCGGAGTAACATTGTATGTATAAACTCCAGTTATAGCTTTTTGACTAAAGTTCTCTGCAGTGTAGAATGCAAGAGCACTCTCTCCAGGTTTCACCCTTACCTCTTTGATGCTCGCAGTTATGCCCAGTGGAACCTCAGCAACGTTTCTCAAAGGAACTTCAATCAAGCAAAGGGCTTTAAAAAATAGCAGCAGCTAACTACATCTGAAACTAAGGGAAAGATCCCTTGTCAAACACTGGTAAATTTTTTTTCTGGAATATCACAATTCACATATAACATACACAAACAAACAGAAAGCTTTCGTTGCTATATTTATCATTTACTTTCATGTTCTTAATGACTGAATTGCTGGTAATTCCATGCCATAACTGTCTGAATTGTTTCCAAGGATCTCAGCGCATATCCTCATAAGCAGCCTTCCAAGGTGATTCATACCTTTTCCTTCTCGACCACCTCCCTAGAAGAGGTCATGAGGAGAAGCTTCAACTAGAACAGATCCCGCAGTTGAAACTGCATCACTCTTCAACCTGTGTAACTGTGCATAGTCTCCAGTTAATGCTTGTAATCTAAATCAACCGCGACAGTTGCCTTGTCAAGAAACCTTAGCTGATTTGTAGGCTAAAGCTCTTTTCACCCTTTAAAAGCTGTTCTTCTTGAATAACATACATTTTCTTTTCTCCCAAAGAAGGAACAGAGACATTCCATTTACGGATACTGGCTACAAAGACTTGGGCAATTCCAGTGAACGGACTATCACCAGGCAGTTTATGTTTGTACAATCTTGTCCCACACATGAAAACAGAGAGTGCTATTGCCATTGCCATGGTTGGGATACAAAACCCCAAACCCCATCCAACATTTTCTTGACTGTACATGAGGACAGATATAGACACAACCAAGCCACTGGACATTCCAAAGAACCACCAATTGAAAAATGAACTCTTGTGCTTCCTCTGGGTCTCGGTCATCAAACTGGTCTGCCCAAATGCTTGCAGACAAGGGTTTGTGCTTTTGCAGAGATAGGAGCCGAGGAAGCTGCTCCCTTTTGAAGAGCTGGAGCTGAAGCATGAATTACATAATCTAAAACCACACATTAATGATTTCTTCTTCAAAACAGGGTTTTGAAGAAGAATCAATCGCTGACATGAGACGGAGTCTAACATGTTGGAAAACAGGGAAAGGCAATTTTGGGTGCGGGGATGTGACACAGTTTTTGCAGAGGTCTTTTTGGGGCAAGGTAGGCAATTATCCTGATGTCTTTAAAGGAATTGAATGGATAGAAATGACTGGTGAGGAGCTAAGGAGAGCGAGAAAATTTTAGGAGTTCTCCTTAAACAGATGAAAACATAGATATTAAACATACTTAAAGGCAGAGCATACAAGATTATGAATTCTACCTTAACACTTCATTTGTTTAATTTGCAGAAGAGAATAGTAGGAAAATGATACACATAAAAAACTTACAAGTACATGAGAGAAACACACCATCAACACAAATAACCACAGGAATCCCAAATAGTGCTGCAAAACCTTGGTCTTTCCTTTGCCAAAATTGCTGAGATACAATGTGTAATACAATCTAAGCTTATCCCCCAAGAGTCCAACCATGAAAATGACTAAGAAAGTACATAATATAGGCAAGCTAACACATTTCCTTGCCTCTAGGGGTCGAGCTCATCATCCTAGGAGTTGTTTCAACCAATTCTAAACTGAGCACTACAATCTAGGCAATCAAAACAACTTGCCTCTATAAGTTAGGAAACCAATTCATTCATTAATGTTTTGCTATTTTATGAATGAATCTTCTAGAATAGGTAAAAAAGTGTCATTTCATCATGAAAATACATTATTTACATCAAAGAGGGTGAAAAATCCCATGGAAAGTCAAAACTAGTCAAAAGCTGCGTTGTCTTGAGCTGTAGATGAAAAACTGGCAAATTTCCCTGATGCTTAGCGCTCCATTTCCCATGATGGGATTTTAGAGAGGAAGATTATAAAATTTTATGGGAAAATTTGAAGGAGAATGTTGGTGAAGATGAGGGAAAAGAGGGATCAAAAATGGGCAACCTTGGACAGCGAAATACTTTGAAACCCTAGCACAACTAAGTCTTTAAATTTTCCACAGCAATGTAGGGTTTTAACTTCTCTTTCATGGCATTTTTAACATATTAATTTCTCATTCATCTTGCAAAACCAAAACTAGCCATGGAGGAGAGGCCTACCTGAAATTTTCTTGAGAGAAAAGAGGATTTGGTAGCTTGCTGGCAGTTTATTGGGCGAAAAACCCAACGCGTAGCGCACCTTCCCCAACACGTAGCGCCCCTCTAGTGCGTAGCGCCTGAGTAAAAATGCACTGGAAAAGTCGCGCTGATGCGTAGCGCGCCTTAGCTGATGCGTAGCGCGCCCCCTGAAACTGCCCAATTTGCTCAATGACTCTTGAAATCGCCTTTGCAAGGATTCACTTGGCTTGTGAGAGGCAAATGAGTTGCTGATGAAGAGTGATGTGCTTTTATAGGCTCCTTTTTTATTTTTATTTGCCCAAAACCCACTTTATAATGTTTGAGTGTTGACACTTTTTGAATTAATTGGCTCTGACTTCTGGTTTCCTTTTTTTGAAAAAAAATTGGTTGAAATGATGATTTCTTCTGAAAATTTTTGCAGGGATGGCTTCTGAGATGCTTTGGCAAAGGAGACCAAGGCTACGCTTCAACATTTGGAGAATTTGAAATTTTGAAATTTTTTTGCAAAAACGAGATAATGACCTTTGTTTTTCAAAAACAGAGTTTTGAAAACAAGGTGAAAATTTAGTTGTACAATAATGAGAATTATTGAAATGATGTTTTATGAAGGACATCCCTCTGGCCTGCTGGTCCTTTATGACCTCTCAAGACAAAAATTGACTCAACCCTAGACCTAAGACCTCGAAATTTAAAACAAGATGAATGACCCTTTGAAGATTTTATTTACTTAAACAAACCTGAACCAGCAGTGCCAAACAAGAGGGGAATAAAAGAAACAAACTCCTCCACCAGATTTATGGCATGCCTAATGGAATGCAACATGATCACACTGATGGGACACCTAATCATGAAATGCAAAGAGATTTGATCTCTGGTGGAGGGCTACTAGACCGACTCTAACATTGGCTCCAATGGGGATGGTAGCTCCTTGGAGATGCCAAGAACCTCAGACCTCTGGGAGAGCAGACCAGTGCGTTCAACCATTGGGCGATGGAGTCATTATTTACTCATTTGACACAAACTTTGACAGTTTTGGTGACTACAAATTTGACTGAAAATTGGACACAACTTTGACCCAAACTAACTCAATTTTGGACAAAAAATGAACTGATAAAACCAACTTGACAAACCTCAAACCAACCAATCTTCATCTTCAGAATTATAGCCTTCACCGCGGGCCCCAGACTGAGGATGAAAGATCAGTACACACATGCGATAAAACAGAAGTAAAACGGTATGTACAATGATGATGACAAGAGCAGAAAATGCTCAGACATGGTACCTTTTTAGCAGCCGACCATTGACCGACCCTCCGGGATAATCATCTCCATTCATTTCCTTGAGAAGAAAAGCATTTTGGCCACGATATGCTGCGATCTTGTAGGGACCCTTCCATAAATTGTCAAATTTTTCGTGCTTCCCTTTGTCTTCATTCCGAGCATCCCACCTCAAAACCACATCATCAATTTGGAAGTCATCTGGTTTTGCCTTCCTATCATAAATATTTTTTATGCGCTCTTGCAGCTTGAGAGTATTTTGAAGTACTTCCTCCCATGTCTGTTGTAAATGGATCATTTGATTAATCCGCCTCTACATGGGATCTTCCTCACTACCAGCTTCTTGAAGCAATTTGACCACCGGAATAGCAAGCGAAGTAGGAAACACCGCGTCTGTCCCGTACACCAACTCAAAAGGAGACATGCCAATTGACTTTTTCTGACTTACCCTATCAGCCCACAGTGCATTCACTAACTTTTTGTGCCAGCTCTTCTTATTGATTTCCAGCAACTTTTTAATGATATTTACCAAGGACTTATTTGAAGATTCTGCCAGCCCGTTTCCTTGCGGATGGTAGGCGGTAGAATGCCCCAAGCTGATATTGTATTTGTAGAAAAAGTAAACCATTCTCTTTAATTTGAATGTTGTTGCATTATCTATGATTAACTTACTAGGACAGCCAAAACGTGACAATATATTATTTTCAAGGAAATAAATAATTACCATATCCGTGGCCTGCCGGGTGGGAATGGCTTCAATCCATTTTGTGAAGTAATCTGTAGCTGTCAATATCCATCTATGTTGTCCTGACGATGGTGGATGAATTTCGCCGATAAAATCCAAGCCCACTGCTGAAATGGTGCGCTGACCTCAATTGGTTTGAGAGGCAATGGTTGTAATTTATGTTTCCCTTGAAAAATTTGGCACTCGTGACAATTCTTGACAGCTTTATATACATCTGAAAACAATGAAGGCCAATAAAAACCTGCCCTTAGGATCTTATTTGTTGTAGTCTTCCAAAACAAATGGCCCCCGCAGTCACCTTTATGAAAATCTTCCACAACTGTTTTGGCTTCCTCCTCGACCAAACAATTCAGCAATATTCCACCGGGGTCTTTCCAATATAGTGCAGATTTGAGGATGCAAAACTTGGCTGCTTTCAACTTCAATGTCCTTCTTTTATTTCGAGGCATCCCGGGAGGTGAAGACAAATTTTAAAGTACGTATATAATATCAGCATACCAAGGAGAAGAAACAAAGATGTCAGATACTTGTTGTGCTGAATTCTCCTCATTTTCATCGGACATGGCAGCCATCAAATTGATATCTAGGACATGTAAATTTGTTTCAACCATTAATTTAGCGAGACCTTGACCTTTGATCAGCTTTGTTGGTTTAATATCCACGTCATACTCTAACAACGCAGCGATCCACTTACCCCGCCTTCCTTCTGGTTCTGCCTGTACCAAAACATCCTTTACTGTCGCGTTAGGAACATATGCTATAATGTGGGAATGAAATATATACACACGGAAATCCTTCAAGGCCTTCACAAGCGCAAATTCTTGTTTTTCAATGATGTTATACTTTAATGCTCTGTCCCTTATAATACGGCTGAAAAAAGCAATAGGCTTCTCAACTCCATCTCTTTTTTGCATTAGTACAGCTGCCAATGTGTGCTCAAAAGAAAATGAAAACAAAATAAAGTCTTGTGTGTAATCCGGACTGATTAGAGTAGGGGCTAAAGATAGAACCAACTTTACCAAATTGAAAGATTTTACCACCTCTTCTGTCCATTTTAATTGACTGTCCTTTTTCAACATGTTTGTGATTTCTCTAAGATGCTCAGCAAGATTTGGAATGAAGCGACGCAGAAAATTCAGTTTCCCATTAAAGGACTGTATTTCTTTTTTGTTCCGAGGCTGCTCAATTTGCTGAATAGCTTCAACACGTGCAGGATCTATACGGATGCCGTCTTTGGAAATGATGTGACCCAAGAGCTTGCCTTCACTCATGGCGAAAAGACTCTTCTTTGGATTCAGCAAAATACCATATTTTCTGCACTTTTGAAAAACAATTTTCAAGTGATATAAATGTTCTTCATCAGATTTCGAAAATATAGTCAAGTCATCAAGGTAAACAACCAAAAAAAAATATTTCTCGTTGGCGAAAGCCATATCCATCGCACGCTGAAAAGTGGCACCTGCATTTTTCAAACCAAACGACATCTTTGCATAATGAAAAGTTCCCCATGGAGTGGTGAATGCAGTTTTGTCATGATCATCCTCATGCACCAAAATCTGATTGTACCCGGAATAGCCATCGAGTAGCGACATCCTTGATGCTCCAACTACTCGCTGCAATATATGATCCATCTTGGGCAATGGATAATTGTCTTTTAAAGACACCTTATTCAAATTTCTGAAGTCAATGCATAAACAGATCTCACCGGTCTTCTTTCGTACGGGCACCAAATTTGATATCCAATCGGAAAATCTGATAGGCACTATGATCCCAGACTTGTACAACCTGTTCACTTCTTTTTCTATCAATGGCAGCAATTTAGGATTGATTCTCCTCAACTTTTGACGGAAAGGTTTCTGATTTGGCTTTATAGGAATAGTGTGCTGAATGATATTGGTGTCATATGTTTTCAGATCTGAGTAATCCCATGCAAAAACATTAGAAAATGAAGATAACAATCTGATACTCTTCCTTTACCTTTGGTGACAATGACTTAGATAGCTTTACCATCTTAGGATTTTCAGCTGTCCCAATATTTACCTCTTCAACACCTTTTTCAGTCGGTCTTAATGTCGGTTTGTGGGCCACATCATCTTGATCAAACAACTCCTCTAAAGGAATCAATCCCTTAGGAATAAAATTATCCTTAAGTTGCAGCACATCCATTTGATTTACTTCATCTGATTCTGTATCTATGGAGGTATATTTAAACTCACCTTCAATCTGCAGAAAATCTTTGATTTCTTCATCATCCTGAAATACTTTCCAACATATTTGATTATCCGGAACTATGGGACGGTGTTTCACATAAATCTCAAATTTGTTGCTGGAATTCATTGGAATTTTTAAGTTACTTGTTTCCTTGGCCAGCGCATCCGCAACACCATTTTGTATGCGGGGCACACATGTCAAAGTATGCTCAGAAAATAATTTCAAAATATCTAGGACAACATTTCGATATGCCCTCATACGAGGATGCTTGGCCTGAAACTCACCTTTAACTTGATTTATCACCAATTCGGAATCACCATAGACTGCAACCTTCTTTGCTTTCAGCTTGCGAAGAATTTTAAGGCCAGCAATGAGAGCCTCATATTCTGCCTCATTATTTGAACAATCGAATGCTAGTTTATAAGAACACACTCTCACCTTGCTTGGGACTTTGTCTTGGGCAGAAAAGGGACTTCGAATCCACACACCAATACCAGCACCATCGCTGCCCTCAGCGCCATAAAATTCCATGGTCCAAAGACCATCTTCATCTTCTTCCAAGTGCTGAAACTATGTTGCCTCTATTTTTTCTGTTTGCTGCCCCTTAGCTTCAGCTGTTTGCTTCATGGCAGCTGGCTTTTCTTCTCCTTCCTTTTGCAGAACTTCTCTAAAATTTTCAGTAATCTCTGGTATATCCTCTGCCTGAACTAACTCACTATCTATCTCATTAAAATTATCAGCAAGCAAAACAAACGACTCCAAACCTGTATGTACATAATTTACAAGATGATTTATTGGCTTTTCTTTACTAGTTATCATGTATTTCATCTTTTGCTCCCGATATAACTTTCTCATTTGACCGAAGACTGGAATTGTAGCATAAGAAAAATCTAGCTGAAGTGTACCTTTCAACTTAGCTCCCCAAGATCTTGAAAGCAACATACCAAAACGCGGAGGAATATCCGCCACAACCACATCCATCAAGACATTCTTAGCTAGAATTTGATCTAGGCTTACCACCAAGTCCTTGATCAATCTGATACACTTTACCTGGCTGGAATCAAATGAATACAAATCATGATATTTTCTTGTTATGTCTAATCCCAGCTTTTCCATGATTTCTTTTGGCATCAAATTGTGCGAAGCACCCGAGTCAAACATAGCATTATGTAAAACATACTCATGCAACCTCAAACTGATATAGAAGGGAGGAACATCACTTTCAGGAGACTCACCATCTAAAGTAGGCCCAAAAATTAATTCCGGCTGATCATCTTCTACATTTACCGTGTCAAGCATTGGATCAATATTTAGAATTTTGGAGATTTGACCTCGGTAGCTGCTATTTTTCATGATTTCAGTCAATGGAATAGACACTTTCAGCTTTGAAATTTCATTCTCCAAACTAAATGTTGAAACCTTTTCACCTTCTTTGGCCGGAACTTCTCTTCTTTCAACTTTATCCCTCATTGTGCTTGGTGGCTGATTTACCTTATCTGCTGAAGATGATTGACCTGCTGGGGGATCAATTATCTCTTTTCCTTTTTTCTGTGGGGAAGCTGAATCATTTTTTGCTGAAGTATCTTTCTTCTTCTGAATGGGATTTATGGGAACAGCTCGATTTCTTAATTGTTTCTGCTGAGCGGACAAAGCATTGAGATATCCTCTTTGGTACTCCTCCGATTCTTCCTCAAGCGCTGCATCATTTGATAAGATATAATTCTCATCTTGATGGATGATGGAGTTTCTCACAAATTCTTCTTCTTCTGTAATATAGGTAGGCAGATCATCAGGAGTGAAAAAGTGATTTTCCTCCCCTATAGTATCACCTTCATCCTCGGATTCTTAGCTAACAAAATTCTGCTGAAGAGGAGGTTTTATTTGTTGCTGAACTGCTGGCTCTTGTGCCTTTGTTTCACGCTGCTTAATTCTGTATTGTGGCTGCTGCAGACCTCGGAAATTAGGATTGCGAATCTGTGGCTCCGGCTTGTCGAGATGGACCTTTTTGAGCATCCTTTCTACCTTTTCTACCTTGCGAAGGAGCTGATCTGATGTAGAAGCTTCTTCTTTGATTGTCACTCGTTTTTCGGCTTTCATCCTTGCTCTTTTATCATTCAAATTCGCTTCAACACTATCAGCGATTTTTTGCATATCCTCCAAGGTAGGCGGATCTCTATCTCGCAATGAATAAGCCATCTCCGGATCAAAGCCATCCAGGAATTTGAGAAGAGCTGATTTTCTAGATGGTCTTAAGTCATCCGAAATAGCATTATAAATTGTGTTAAATCTGATAATATAATCTTGGACAGACTCACCATGATTACATTTGAGATTGTTGTACTCGGCATTGATCTGAAGTGGATCCTTTTTTATTTCCCATCGGTCTAGAAACTGTCTTTGAAGTTCATCCAATGTGGGTATGCTTCTAGCTGTCAAACCTCTGAACCATTTTCTTACTTCTCCTCTGAAAGTTTGCACAAACAAACACATAGTTACATCTTCTTCATCTATCTCATATAAATCAAAAAAAGTTGTCATTTTGTCTATATGCTGCTGAGCGGAAACACTTTGATGAGGGCCATCAAACATGGGAATTTTGCTCTGATAATCAGTTGGCATATCATGCAGATTTTGAGGAAGAGCAAGAGGAGCAAACCGAGCAGCCATTGCTTTAGGTAGATTGGGTCTAGGAGTAGTAGGTGGAGTAGGTGTAGCTGTAGTATGAAGGGTATGGGGAGGTGTAGGCAGAGGAGAAGCGATATGGGATGAAGAGGGAGAATTGACTGTAGTTTTAGGATGTGTGACTATAGGGGAAATAGAAATAAAAGGAGGATTGGTATGCTCGTGCGGAACAGAAGCCGTGATAGTAGATCCAATATTGACAGATACAGTTTCGAGGAAATCAGCAAGATTAGTGACTTGGATATCTGTCTGAAGGTGTCTTAGGATGAAATTTTCAACCAATTTATTGTGTCTCTCGATTTCAAGGGCAGCAGCAAAATCAGGATTGAGGACTAGGGAATCAAGTGCACTTTCAGATTTGGTTTTGAACAGGGACAACTCGAAGCTCTCGTCAAAATTAATGTCTTCAAAATACTTAAAAACAGCTGGACATGAGTGAGATTTGAATATATGACTAGAATCTGAAGCCAGCTTGGATATTCTCAAAATATCAAGGAACAAATAGCCAATCAGCCTGTGAAAACTCTCAACTTATCATCAAAAGTTCAGAGTTTACAAATGTACTGGGGTAAAATGCAAACGAAGTGTTGTATTCACAAGCTCACGGAGATTGACTGAAGCAGCGTTTATCGACTTTCGCTTATGCAAATAAAAAGCGTTTTGAAGGCTACCTAGCATATCCTCAGACTTCGTCTAAGACTTATGAAATAAACACATCAACCTGCAAACAAGTTGTTCTCCCCAGTATGGTCGCCAATATGTTAGCGCTCAAATTTTCCTCAGGCTGGGGAAGGCGAAACTCAAGGCAACATCAAACCAAGCTCAGCCTCGTAGCTAGCCCTACAAGGACAGGAGAGGGCTCTCTCCAGGTCTATCTCGACAAGAGGTCTTCAAAGGGGCTGAGATGACCGATATGAATACTAATTTTAGGCTAGTAAATTGATAAGATAGTTTGATTTAAGATTTTTAGGGTTTTGTTGGAAAACAGGGAAAGGCAATTTTGGGTGCGGGGATGTGACACAATTTTTGCATAGGTCTTTTTGGGGGCAAGGTAGGCAATCGTCTTGATGTCTTTAAAGGAATTGAATGGATAGAAATGACTGGTGAGGAGCTAAGGAGAGCGAGAAAATTTTAGGAGTTCTCCTTAAACAGATGAAAACATAGATATTAAACATACTTAAAGGCAGAGCATACAAGATTATGAATTCTACCTTAACACTTCATTTGTTTAATTTGCAGAAGAGAATAGTAGGAAAATGATACACCTAACAAACTTACAAGTACATAAGAGAAACACACCATCAACACAAATAACCACAGGAATCCCAAATAGTGCTGCAAAACCCCGGTCTTTCCTTTGCCAAAATTGTTGAGATACAATGTGTAATACAGTCTAAGCTTATCCCCCAAGAGTCCAACCATGAAAATGACTAAGAAAGTACATAATATAGGCACGCTAACACATTTCCTTGCCTCCAGGGGTCGAGCTCATCATCATAGGAGTTGTTTCAACCAATTCTAAACTGAGCACTACAATCTAGGCAGTCAAAACAACTTGCCTCTATAAGTTAGGAAACCAATTCATTCATTAATTTTTTGCTATTTTATGAATGAATCTTCTAGAATAGGTAAAAAAGTTTCATGTCATCATGAAAATATATTATTTACATCAAAGAGGGTGAAAAATCCCATGAAAAGTCAAAACTAGTCAAAAGCTGCGTTGTCCTGAGCTGTAGATGAAAAACTGGCAAATTTCCTTGATGTGTAGCGCGTCATTTCTCTACACGTGGTGCTCCTTTGAGCCCACTTTTGGGGCACTTACTAGCATCCAAATGAGGCTCAAGTGGGCTTGTTGGAAAGGTCTGGATATCTACTCTCCAGCCCAAGTGGAATTTCTCAATTTGGTGCCCATTTGCCCCTCCAAAAATGCAATCTCCCAAGACTGCTTCCTGTGTGTCCAAAAAGTGGCAGAAGGTCATTTTTTGCTTGTTTTTTGACCTTTTGGGGGCCCAAACCTCAATGAAATGTCTTGGCAGTGGCTGAGCAAGTGTAATTTGTCATGACAAATCCAAAAATGCAGGGTTTTTGTGAAATGGACCTCCCCATCTTTAGGGTAGCGCGCGGCGCGCTACAAGCGATTTTCAGCCTTCTGTTGCTGAATGATCTCCTTTAGCTCCGAGCTAGGAGAACTGATGTCAAGGTCAATAATGTCTATGTCCGAATCACCTGATGGTCCCTCATCAATCATGGGCTGCTTGCCTCTCTCCTGTACCTGTGCTGTTGTCGAAAGGGAGGCCCCTTCCACCTGATGTGGAGATAACACTCGTTGTGCTGATGAAGAAGGCGAGACCCCTTCCACCTGGTGTGGAGATAATACTCGCCATGCAGATGCAAATAAGGCCCTGTGGCCTCTCTGATATGTAACACATGCTGGAGTGCTGACATGCTCGGGCTCTGGAATGTGAAACTGATGTGAAGGCCCTCCCTCATCATGGACAATCTCAGGGGGTGGTTGTGGCATCGTGAAGAAGTTGCGAGAGATGAAATCCTCCCAAGCAATACCCTGTTGTGCCAATTGATGCATCACTATGATCTCGATCAGTGCATAATGATATATACTCTTGTGTTGCTGTGTGGGGTTCTTCCTTTGCACTAAGGGCACCATCCTCTCTATATTTCGGCACATGAAAAATGGAATGTTCATCATTCGTACCCGGGTGAAATGCATCAACAAACGGATATGGTACGAATATAAACGTGAAAATCTGCCCTCACAAGTGAAATAGCGCATAATGAACCTCATCAAGGGTGCATACTCATCCCTTGGGAATCTGAAGGGAAAAACAACAGTTAGGTGTCTCATACACCCCGGTTTGATATATGGTTCATAATGAAATATGTCTAGTTCCTAGCGCTTGTTCCACTCCTCCCCAACATTTGGTATCCCGGTGGCTTGAGCAACAATTTTGGGTGATAGGGTGAAGTCCACTCCTACAAGGTTCACCTGACCATTGTGCAAATGTAGGACAAACAAGCGGACTAGTTCTCTGTGATGTTGAATTTGCGAGATCCGCTCACAATATCCAAAGCATGATTGATACTGAAAACATGTCATTGCAAGTGGACAAGCTTGCAACTGAGCCAAAGAAGTGGGATCCTCCCTGACATGCCAACCACCTTTACCACCATTATGATGCCTCCTTGGCACTTCTATCTCCGGTGTCGAATCACTGTCATAACTCTGCTCATAATCTGATTCGGTTTCTGACATGGTTTTGAAGGCAAGATGGCTGAAATGTATTGCTGACTTTGCACCCAATGAACTGTTGTTTGACTTTTTCAAATGCTGTCACCAAGGGGACATAAATACAAGGGGATTGTTAGGGAAAGGGGAACATGAGGGAATTAGGGACAATAAACATAAATAAGGAATTTAGGGAAGGCAACATGGGAAATCATAATATTGTGGGATTTTAAGGTGAAGTAGGGTTTGGGAATTTAGTAGGTTTTAGGGATTTTAGAAAGGAAGATTATAAAATTTTATGGGAAAATTTGAAGGAGAATGTTGGTGAAGATGAGGGAAAAGAGGGATCAAAAATGGGCAACCTTGGACAGCGAAATACTTTGAAACCCTACCACAACTAAGTCTTTAAATTTTCCACAGCAATGTAGCGTTTTAACTTCTCATTTTCATGGCATTTTAACATATTAATTTCTCATTCATCTTGCAAAACCAAAACTAGCCATGGAGGAGAGGCCTACCTGAAATTTGCTTTAGAGAAAAGAGGATTTGGTAGCTTGCTGGCAGTTTATTGGGCGAAAAACCCAACGCGTAGCGCACCTTGCCCAACGCGTAGCGCCCCTCTGGTGCGTAGCGCCTGAGTAAAAATGCACTGGAAAAGTCGCGATGATGCGTAGCGCGCCTCAGCTGATGCGTAGCGCGCCCCTGAAACTGCCCAATTTGCTCAATGACTCTTGAAATCGCCTTTGCAAGGATTCACTTGGCTTGTGAGAGGCAAATGAGTTGCTAATGAAGAGTGATGTGCTTTTATAGGCTCCTTTTTTATTTTTATTTGCCCAAAACCCACTTTATAATGTTTGAGTGTTGACACTTTTTGAATTAATTGGCTCTGACTTCTGGTTTCCTTTTTTTGAAAAAAAATTGGTTGAAATGATGATTTCTTCTGAAAATTTTTGCAGGGATGGCTTCTGAGATGCTTTGGCAAAGGAGACCAAGGCTGCGCTTCAACATTTGGAGAATTTGAAATTTTGACAATTTTTTACAAAAACGAGATAATGACCTTTGTTTTTCAAAAACAGAGTTTTGAAAACAAGGTGAAAATTTAGCTGTACAATAATGAGAATTATTGAAATGATGTTTTATGAAGGACATCCCTCTGGCCTGCTAGTCCTTTATGACCTCTCAAGACAAAAATTGACTCAACCCTAGGCTTAAGACCTCGAAATTTAAAACAAGATGAATGACCCTTTGAAGATTTTATTTACTTAAACAAACCTGAACCAGCAGTGCCAAACAGGAGGGGAATAAAAGACACAAACTCCTCCACCAGAGTTATGGCATGCCTAACGGAATGCAACATGATCACACTGATGGGACACCTAATCATGAAATGCAAAGAGCTTTGATCTCTGGTGGAGGGCTACTAGACCGAATCTAACACTGGGAATGGGGGGGGAAGATGTGGTTGCTTGATCATGAATTTTTTGTCTGGTCACATCCTCTTCTTGTGGCGGTTGTTCTATAGGTAACTATTTTCAACTTGAGCAGTTTTATCTCCCTCTGTTTCAATGATGCGCCTAGATATTAATTGAAGGTCATTATACTCCCTTATATTAGTTCCTATTTCTGATGCTTCAATTATTTGAATAGATTGGACCGGATATTATTTGGATTGGGGTTGGGCTGGGCTGGGAGTTGCGGTCTTAAGTTAGACTGGGGATTTTGTTGTAATGTTTGCAGTGTAGGTTGAGGGAGTGGAATGGTTCCTACTGGCTAATTCATCGGTCTTTGCCAGTTTGTCTGCCAAGGTTGACTCTGTGAAGTGGGAGGGGACTGTTGTGCTTGATATACGTTGTTTTTCCAATATTGTGGAGTGTAGGGAAAATTTGGCCAATTTGGGTGGCTTGCTTGATTCGGCCATGAAGGAAATGGTTGTGATAACCAATTTGGGAAGGGAGGTTGATTTTGCCACATTGTTTTATATTGTTGAGCATGATATTATGGAGGCTGAAAAGAAGAAGCTGAGTTTGAGATAATACTTGATTGTCGTGGCTACCATTGACAGCGCTGATTGAGTAGATATACCGGCTCTGGCCCTTCTTCTACTTCCTTGTATACTACTTTCAATCTAGGAAGTGAGGGACAACTCTCTGTAGAGTGGTCTTTTGTACAAATGGTGCAAACTTGGATTGCATCTAATGGACACTCCTTGTGACTGTGTTTCTTTCTGCATTTGGGAAAAAAGATTACCAAATTTTGTTCTGCCTGTACTTTCTTTTTTTATCCTGCATAATATCAAGTTGTGTTGTCAGTGTTCCTAATATGTCAGTTTTAAAATTTTCTAATAAATTTCCAATTTCTGCACGAGTTACTCCTTCTGCCGAAATTCTGTTATCTCTTGCAAATCGATCATGTTATGCTGGTTTCAGCCTCGTGTTGCCTCTCGATCTCCTGATACATAGATTAATAATGTCAGCAAAATTTTCCTAATAAATATCTCCTTTTACCATAATACTTAGTGTTTCAATCCATTGTTCCTTCATTCCCCTAATTAATGTTGTTTTTAATACATTATCAGGTAAGGGTAATGATGCATAAGGAGATATTTGAAGATTATACTAAAAACATTCAACATACTCTTCTAATGTTTCATTCGGTCTAGCTACCATCTGAAATATTTCATCTTTTAACTCTCTAGACCTACAGTAATCCTGATATTTTTTTAGAAAAGACTCTTTCATTTGATCCTAGTTATTTATAACACCGCCACCTTATCCCATAAACCATCTTAAAGCAGCCCCTTGTAATGTAGAGGGAAATAATTTCAGTTTCTGGGGATCGGTGGTATAGTCATATCGTCTACACACCACATCAAATTCAAATAAGAATGCATCTGGATCTTCTGATGTAAGGCCATGGAATGTAGAGATATGATGAATAGAAATTGCTTTCATAGGTGCGTTAGCTGCAGTATCCACAATGGGGTATTGCAGTGTAGAGGTTTGGGTGTTTGGCTAGTTCTGGGCCATTTGGTCAAATATATGCCAATAACCTTCTGGGATCTAGGAGGTTATTCCTGGGTTGTCTAGGTGGAATGGCTCTAACGGCAATGGCCTTAACAACACTTCCTTTATCTGGGATGATAAGAGTGCCTAATGTCTGGGGGGATTCTTGAGTTTCTTCAACTTTGTTATAATTTTTTTTGCAGTGCTTCCCTTATCTAGACTACTTAATAGCTGAATTATCCCAAGAGTAGATCTTGGTTCTTCAGTTTCCCTGGTTTGTCCTCTTCCTTCACAGAGGTTGCTAAGGTTCCCTTCTTGCAATGATTTTGGTCTAGAATTTTCAATTTCTTGAAAATCTTGCTCTTCGGTTTGACTGTGCACCTCAGAAAAAGCTACATATGGTGATCCTGTGGCCTGAAGGGAACTAGTAGGTTGTCTAGAAGTAACTTTTATAGGCCCTACTGAAGGCTGGGATTCTTCTTTCTTAAGGATTTCGTCTATAAAGGTTGATTGTCCAAGGGTCATTGGCCCCTTAGCTTTGTCAGGCTTGGGTAGAGGTTTAGGGTTCTTTTCAGGTTTTTTCTGCTTAGTCATGCACACAAATCAAATGCTAATTTCTACCCAAAGAAAACAGCAACAAGTCTGCAGGAAAGCGGGCAGGGGAGCAGGGCTATTACATGCTCCACAAGCAGGTTATTACCTTCTGTTTTTAAAACCCAGTTCTCTCCTAACAGGTTCTTACATCACTCTCGAAAAGAAACAAATGGCTACACTCTTCCTCGGCAACGGCGCCAAAATGTCGAGCAGTAAAAAGGGTATTTTTCACCTCTATTTACCTCACATTAACTTGTCAATCCAGGAACGATTTGTTATCTCAAAGAGTGTACTCAATTTGAGGCGGTCATTTGTTAGAGTAATGCTAGTAGTATAGTTCTCTAAATACAAGAGTAAACGGATGCTTGAAATAAGATCTACTTACAGAAAAGAACCTTAAGACTCAAATCATGCACCCAGAAAACTATAGCATTTTTACAGTCAAGGGTATAGTAATGATAACTCATCCCTCTGTAAACTGATGTAATTAAAGATAATCAAGGAAAAGATCATCAACTTGGGAACTAGACAACAAATGTCAACGTTCACTACAGTCTTAGATCGTTCCACACACCAAAGCAATGATAATACAAATAACAGGAAATGGAACAACAACCAAGAAATGGAACAACAACTAGGAAATGGAACAACAACTAGTTCTTATAAATAAGATTGAACAGCAAACCTCAGTCTAAGGAAATAAATGCAACAACCGTATCCTACAGAAATCAGATAGAAATCTCTACTCTGAGAATAAATCGGATAACAAACAGAAATATAATGGCAACTACTCGGCAATGAAATATAGAACAACAAATAGAGTTAAATGTAAATGTATAATGAACCAAAATAAATAACACACGAAGTACGCTTAATATTAAGAGAAACAATAATCTGACTTCGATACAACAAGTATCAATCTCAGTTATAAAGAATAACGATTGTAATTCGTAATGGAATAACAACGTCAATTGAACAAAAATCGCGATTAAGTGTAAACCATAGATGAATACAGTAACACCAATTTATGAATGTTACAACACGGTTACTCTGTAATTGAATAGCAATAGCATTCTGTAAGGAACAACAATGTTATATCAATGATTGAAGGAATAGCAATGTGTTACAAAGTCAGAATGAATAATACAGCATTCCTGTCACAGAGAACAACATTACTCAATTGAACATAAATCAAATATAACAGAACCGTGATGTAAAATAACTAAACACATCAGATTACCGAACAAAACTGATAATGAAAACCACACACGAATTAGAGATAATGGTACAGGAGCAAGTGTTCCACGAGGGCCAGGCCCCTAGCCTCCAAGGACACACCACTTGAGATTACTCCAGAATAAGAGATGAAACAACAACCAGACTTATATTAAAACATCAAAGCAGAGTTACATTGGATCACTTCTCAATGAGAGTTGATGATCAAAGTTTCAAATACAAATGAGAATTACATAAAAACAATAATAGGTCGTCCCCCCAGGCTAGCAGTGCTACCCCTTCTTATAACAGTTGAGTGGAGATATCAATGACGCAAAAATAGTTAAGATAGTGATCCCTCAGGGTCAAAGGATCCTGAGGGATTCGCCAAATTGTTAATTTCCAGTTATCTATTTGTTCTCTTGTACCGATTCGATATCTCCTTTTCCCTTTCCTGGCTGATACGCACCAATTTGGATTGTCTTGTTTGCATGTGGTTTCCTTCTAGAGGGACAACAGTTAACTTTGCCCTGTCTTTTCCTTTGGGTCATCAATATTTCGTTTTTTTCTCTTCCTGCATAAGAAAATGGCAATTATTAGTAGTTTTGTGTTGCATATTGTTGTTGGGAAAAGTATCCAATACGGAATGACCCTATCCCACTCTAAGGGTGATAGTACCTCAGCAACAACTGAATGCAAAGCTATTCAAGATTACTTCCTTATGAGATATAAGAGAGAGGAGAAAGAGATCCACTAACCGTTGTCTTCCGCTAATGATTGATCCAATCTTCTCTCTTTACTGCTTGCTCCTAGCTCCTTGCTCTTTCAGTGGCCCAGCTACACAAAGATCCTGCAAAAGGGCAAGAGAGGGAAACTACAAGCAACATACATTCATAACTGATTCAAGGATTAGAATAAATCAAATACACAAGTATAACAATTCACCATTGAGACACATGCATATAGAAGAACCTCAAATGCTTTATTAATGGAAGAAGTAAAGTTCTGAGAGTGTTACAACCATAAGAGGCCCAATCCAGCAACACCTCCCAGCAGAAAGAAATCTCCTCTTCACCTCCTTCAAGCAAATCACCCAATAGTTCTATACTCAAACCAACAGAACTTCCTTACATTCACAAGATTCCAGCCCCCTTAGACCTCATGAGAGAGCTCTATATATAGGAGATTTGGAGAAAGGATGAGTCAGCTTGAGGCTGGCATGAAGCTGACTAGTGTCCTCTCCCACTTCAGTTATTCTTCAGTTCTTGATTCCACTTGGAGGTTCTTGCTTCCACTTGGAGATCTAGACCCTCTTACTCATCACAAGGCGAATTCCCTGATCCAAGTGTCATTTTGGAAGCTTCCTGGGCATTGACACCTTGAGGAATGACTGTGCCACTTGGCCAATCTCGCCCAGCGCAGGTAGCCTTCATTAGAGTTGACATTCAGCGCAGGTACAGAGTGGAGCAGTTGACATTCAGCGCAGATGCTCAGTGGAGCAGTTGACATGATCCAGAATTAGCTTGTTTTTGAGTGTTTTCAGGTGGAGAACTGATATTTAGTGCTGTGGTTTGCTGACCTTGTTCCTCTAGGGGTAGGAACAACATGTTTAGGGACTTTGGATCCCTTAGATTATTGACATTTTATGCTTCATGATGCTAGGCACAAAAATGTCTATAACAGTTGCCCCCTAAAGTATGAGGTCGTTTATCGGGTGAAATGCTTTATCAGGAGGATCCGAAGTTCATTCAATCGCTGAGAGGTGACCTGTAATAAAATACAATACAATACATTATTCTTCATTCTGCTTTCATGATCTAGCTGAGGCGGGCATTCCCATGCTCAGCTTTATAAATTCATTTTGGTACATATAACAGACGATCGTCTGATGGTAGACTGATAATTCTCTCCTGAAATTATCATCCTTTGAGTAGGATGATCATCTGCTGCAATGATGTACATATCAAATGTCTTTATATTTCCTGAATATATATCGCAGCCCGGATGGATGAAACTAGATCCGGGGTCTTCAAACTCGTTCGATCTTCACTCTAAGTACAAGTCGATCCATGTGAGAATTGCGCTGAAGTCGAACATGGAAAGACATCGCTTGATTACCGGTCAATAATGTAAACCGTTAACAAGTGCGAGAGGAATCACCGATAATGATAATGACCCTCAAGGTACTGCAGTACAATTCACGTGGTGTGAATAAAGGACTTGGCGTCGAACACCACGCAAAATCTTCTGGTCGAAGGTCATTGATGTATACCTGTCGCCGGAAGTGAGAAACTTGCCATTGAGGCATGCAAGCTTCAAAGTACTGAGGGGGGTGTTCCTAGATCAACTTCTTGGATAATGAGCTGAAGTCGACAAGAAGCGATCCGTCAAAGGAGGGCCTTAATGAATTCCACATCAGTGACACGGAACGGAGCTAATGATTTTAGTGGAGGTGAAAACAATCTGTGAAATATGATTCAGGGTGGCGATCATGGGTGGATGAAGGATAATGTATGGCAGTGGATGGGACACGGTTGACTTTTTCTGAACAACATCTCTTGAGCATATAACGACACTGATGTGATGGATCGGTAGCATTACCCCAAATGTGGATGGTTTGGCGAAGACCATGGTGATGAGACCGGTGAATGAAACAACCCAACCCGATGTGATACGGAGGACAAAGTGTCATGTTCAAGAGCGACTTGCTACCATTAAAGCTTTGAGGTTCTCCCAATTTTTCCCCAGTCATTTCTGACCAGTACCTCTTTATTTTTGTCAAGCTTGAGGAGGATAACATATGCTTGTTCTATAACCTGCCCTTCGGGCAAGCCCATCGCTATGTTTTAACGAGCCTAGCGATAGGGAAACTTGTTCTCGTCTAAAGACAAGTTTGTCGCTATTTAATCATTTTAACGAGTCTAAAGACAAAGAAAACTCGGTCCTTTTCATTTTTAGAGAGTCTGAAAAGGTACAGAAAGTTAACTCCAAAATTCCTTTTTCGTCATCTAATCCCTTAAGTCCGAAAAAGTATAAAACAATACAGAAGGGATGAGTTTTCGATAACTTTAACGAGCCGAATAAAACAAGCGCTCGACCTTTTTGTGTAATAATCCCTCAGGTCCAAAAAGATTAAAATCTAGAGGAGGGATAGCTCTTTCGGTCACTTTAACGAGCTGGAAGGCCAAAACTCGGCAAACTTTTCATATTTTACGAGTCAGGAGAAAAGAGCTCAAAGAAGACTCGTCTTTTGAGGAACGAGTGATAAACAGGGATAGCAGCAGATTCCAGGTACAGGTTGGGATTTTCCAATCACGGCAGTGTCACAAGGATGGCTAAGTGAAATCACTCTTCACAGCTGTTCCTCAAAATGGGTAAACAATCATATGGGGGTGAACGATCGGCCAAATGGAATGGAGGTGGCAGGTGCAAACACGACCAAGGCTTTTTATGGCTAATAAATTTACGATCACAATGGTTATTTACCGGAAAAGGTTCATTTTTTAATGAGCTTAAACTCTAGAGGAAACTCTTGCTCACGTTTTTCTATTTTTTAACGAGCATAAATTCCACGGTAAAACTGCTCGAATCTTCGCTTTTCTATTTTTTAACGAGCATAAATTTCGCAGTAAAACTGCTCGATAATACCAGTCATAAGATAAGAATGTCTCCTGTGAGATCTCTATTTTTTATAGAGCTTCATCTTCACTAAGCTTTGCTCCTTCTCATCCTTTCTTTATGCAAGTTCGGAAGCAGCTAATCCCAAAAACAGATAAATAACCGCTCCTAGCTTGCACTCCAAAAGGTTTGCATGCCCCCAGGTATAAAGTACAATTTCAAGGCTGCCCCTACTTATCCGATAAAACATTTGTTTTAAAGGGTGAGGCTTGCCTCTTTCTGGTTACCCAAAGATTGTTTTGTTAACACCATCAAACGAAAATACTTCCTCGGCACTGTCTACCGAAGTAGACAATGGTGAATGACCTTTGTCAGACAAGTAACCTTATCAAAAGAATCCTGTTCTAGAACAACCCCTCTTCCATCCACGGACGGGGTACGGACTAGTCATATTCTTTCGCGGAAATTCTACTTTATACCCAAGGTTTCCTCTGCCCGAAGCAGACCAGGATGCATGCCCCCTGGGTTCCAGTCCCATCTTTCCGAATCACTCGCACTCATCGGGAAGGAGGACTGGGGGTGGAGACATTTCTTGGGTGAATAGACCATTGAGGGTTGGTATGTGACTATTTGCGATGCGTGATCCCGGAAATGAAAGTTGGTCTACGAGCTTGACCATTCTTCCTTCGTGTGGAAAACACATTACTCTAAAGAGTGAGGAGACTATTGCTCCCATGCAATATATATAGTCTCGTCCAAGGAGTAGGTTATAATCCAAGGGTCCTTGAACGACCATCACGTTCATTTGAACGGTCTTCCCTTTCAATGTAACAGGCACATTGGGGAGGATCCCTAATGGTCGACTGGTTCCTTTATCAAAACCCGAGAGATTTCTTATCTCAGGCAAAAGCTCCGGGGAACCCAGTGCTTTCCAAGCAATAGAGGAAATGATACTCACAGATGCCCCTTCATCAATGATAGTTCCAGCCATTACCATTCTATAAATTTGGACTATGATTCTGAATGGTATACTGGCTGGTAACCGGGGTCTGCCTAGTTGGTTCCAATCAAAGGACACAACCAGGTTGCTTGGTGGTGGGACCGAATACACGGCCGGATATGACCCTGACGATGTTCCTTCCTGCGATAAAGGAATGGGCACATTGCCCTGATGCTCATCAGAGTCGGTGTTGATGAAAAGAATCTGGATGGTGTCATCCTTATTCTCTTCAGTGAGGGTGTCATTTGAAGACGAATCTTCAGTGACGGTGTCATTTGAGGATGAAACCTCTGAAGGAAGAACCGGGTCAACTGCCGTATCGACCTTTAGATTTTTGTCTGGTCTGGATTCAGTAGGTTAATTTTCAATGACTGACGCTTCAGCTGACCACTTGAGTGGGCCTGTTGTATTTTCAACCAACGAAGGACTTGGCACGAGTTTTTTGTATCCAAGAGGAAATCTCAACGGTGAAACCAGGCGATCTTCCAAAACTCTCTTCGCTTCATCTAAGAAGGGACAACGGTGGATGGCGTGATCGCCTTCACACAGTCTGCAAGGGGATCTTGCTCCCCTTCTTTGTCTTGAACCTTCACTTTCGCTGGTTGACGGTAAGCATTCAACATGGCTATCAGAGGTTGATGCTCCCGAATTGTGCAATCGAGGGGACCAGTCCCTTAGTATCTGGGGAATACAGGGACAATCTCTATGGAAGTGGTCTCCTCTACATATGACACATGGCGATTTAGGCCCGGTCTATGCTGTGTGTGGATTTTTGTTAGATGTCTTTTGCTTGCCCCCAGTCGCCTTAGGCTCCTTCTTCTTCTTCTCTCTCTTCTTCTTCTCCTTCTTCTCCATGGGAGCTTGGCTTTTGCCAGCTCTACCTTGCGAAGATGAAAGATCGGAGGAAGAGTTATAGGAAGTTGAAGGCTGGTGGGCAGCTCTAGACTCATCTAACTGTTGACTCGACTGTTCAGGAACCATGGTGTTCTGAACTACATTGGTTGAGACTAGCCAAATAGGCAGGCCGATTGTCAGTCCTGGAAGCGACAATGTGGCCATGTGGGGCGCACCAACTTCTCCCCAAGAGGAGAAAGGACTAGGATTTCCATCATGTGGAATTCCTTGGTTGGGGCGTTCCATGTTCTCAACCTACAGATCAACGCAGGAATAGGAGGTGATTATGTTCCGTTTAAAATAAATTTTATAACGACGCTTTAGACACAACTTGCTTTTTCACTTTTTAAGAGTCGAGAAAAAGCTAAAGATGACTCTAGTCTCCTTCGATGTTTTAACGAGCCCGAAGTGACAAATGCTCGGATGGACTTTTTCAGTTATAGAGTTTGAAAAAGGCCAAAAGAAACTGCTCTGGAGTTCTAGGCAGAGGGTGTGCCAAACTTTTCGCAAAACCACAGAATACGTTTTACGGTACGGGTGGTCGATCTTCGTGAATGCTGTGTTCACTGCATTGCGATCAGTAGGGCGGCCGACACGGTTTCCTATGGATAAAGGCTTTGTTCCTATAGGGGTCTCCCAATATATACGCGACGGTACGTGGGAGCACAAGTCCGTATTGATACTTATCGCTTCACCGTGGAGGAATCACCCAACCACTCAACGCTAAGATATCACGTTTAACGACGCCGGAACACGTCTCTAGCTTAGACCTCTATGTGTTTGCGTTATGTTTCAATGCGTTGTTATGTAAATTCAATTTATTTTAAGGTTGATCTTGTTTAGCAGTTTGCCTTTATGGATCACCACGAGATGTATAGTAACACTCCTAAATGCAGTCTAAGATGATAAGCAAGCTTTTCAATCTTTCAACTTTGAAAATCTTAACTACTGAGGGAAAAGAAAGACAACATCTTTTCACACAGATCATAGAGCACACACTAATGCATTTTTCCATAAATCAACATGCAAACTGTCATAATGCACATGCACAATGCAAGTATTTCTTTTCTCTTTATTAATGTTGGTGCAATACAAAAAGAAAGCTGTTGTATAACTTTGAATTCAATTTCAAGTGAAAGCAAACAAGCTTGTCCAAAATCAAAAGACACCTTAAGATTTACTTGTTTCGACACTAGAAATATATAAATTCAAACCATATGACGAAAGCAAAAGCTCAATCAGCTATGAACAGCAAATAAACTAACTCTTAAGATCAAAACGACACTTATCACAGGTCTAGATCTAAGAGGTCACAGCAAGACTAGTTCACTTTTCGTTATGGGAAACTGTAAATGGCATAAGAAATACACAAAGAACAAATACAGTTTCTTTATACAACCGAGGTGGAATAGTGGCAAGGAAAGTTGGTTTCAGATAGGTACATTGACTGGTAACAGGCTGCAAAAACAAGAGTGAAAACAGGGCAATAAACAGGAGGGAACCCCAGCAGCACTAGGCAAAACTGGTTCAGCACAGGTGGTACACTGGCAGTTTGACCTTCAGCGCAGGTAGCCCCTTCGGGAACTGCGCTGAAATGCAGACTGCCTTCACAGCACCTGCACTGAAGATTCAAATTTTCGTTTCCTTCAGTTTCCGGGTCACAGATTGCTCAAGAATTCACAGTTTTTGGCCAAATCAGAAGCTATCAGTCAAGTACACACTAAGGGATGAAAAGGAGGATGAAAAGCTATCACTAAGAGCTATTTAGAGTCCTTGTGGATCAGCTCTTCAAATCATAAACTTGCCCAGAAACTGAGCTAGAGTAGCTGCCCTCTACTTTGCATTTGAAAGATCCAAATGCAGTTCGATTCGGTACTCCCTGTGTTTATGAAATGAATAGCAAAAAACACAAACAACCAACAAGATACGATCCCCAGCGGAGTCGCCAATTTGTTGTTGGGAAAAGTATCCAATACGGAATGACCCTATCCCACTCTAAGGGTGATAGTACCTCAGCAACAACCGAATGCAAAGCTATTCAAGATTACTTCCTTATGAGATATAAGAGAGAGGAGAAAGAGATCCACTAACCGTTGTCTTCCGCTAATGATTGATCCAATCTTCTCTCTTTGCTGCTTGCTCCTAGCTCCTTACTCTTTCACTGGCCCAGCTACACAAAGATCCTGCAAAAGGGCAAGAGAGGGAAACTACAAGCAACATACATTCATAACTGATTCAAGGATTAGAATAAATCAAATACACAAGTATAACAATTCACCATTGAGACACATGCATATAGAAGAACCTCAAATGCTTTATTAATGGAAGAAGTAAAGTTCTGAGAGTGTTACAACCATAAGAGGCCCAATCCAGCAACACCTCCCCGCAGAAAGAAATCTCCTCTTCACCTCCTTCAAGCAAATCACCCAATAGTTCTATACTCAAACCAACAGCACTTCCTTACATTCACAAGATTCCAGCCCCCTTAGGCCTCATGAGAGAGCTCTATATATAGGAGATTTGGAGAAAGGATGAGTTAGCTTGAGGCTGGCATGAGCTGACTAGTGTCCTCTCCCACTTCAGTTATTCCTCAGTTCTTGATTCCACTTGGAGGTTCTTGCTTCCACTTGGAGATCTAGACCCTCTTACTCATCACAAGGTGAATTCTCTAATCCAAGTGTCATTTTGGAAGCTTCCTGGGCATTGACACCTTGAGGAATGACTGTGCCACTTGGCCAATCTCGCCCAGCGCAGGTAGCCTTCATTAGAGTTGACATTCAGCGTAGGTACAGAGTGGAGCAGTTGACATTCAGCGCAGATGCTCAGTGGAGCAGTTGACATGATCCAGAATTAGCTTGTTTTTGAGTGTTTTCAGGTGGAGAACTGATATTTAGTGCTGTGGTTTGCTGACCTTATTCCTCTAGGGGTAGGAACAACATGTTTAGGGACTTTGGATCCCTTAGATTATTGACATTTCATGCTTCATGCTGCTAGGCACAAAAATGTCTATAACACATATAAATCCCTTAGATTTTGTCATCGTTTCTTATTATCTTCCTAGTTCATGATGCAAAAAGGTTATGAGTTTTAAAGCAAAGATGACAAAATAAACGATAAAAACATACCTTTTTTAGTACTCCACACTTTGCTCCCTACCATTTTCTACCACGCCATCTCGGTTAGAGGACCATATCCTAGATGAATCTCTGTTCTTGATTTTCACCCTTGATCCTTTGTATGGGGATATTATTGTCTATCTTTAGATGTCCTCCTTTCGTCCAGATTTGTCCAAGGATGCTTGACGACGTATTCACCATCATTCTCAACCTTATCGCATTATTGGGGACACCCTATACCGTCTCGGTGTTGACTCTGTTCTCTGCCGTTGTTTGACGTTCGAGGAAGCCGAATGAGTTCTAAATGACTTCCACTCTCGCACCTGTGGTGGTCATATGTCTGAATATGCTACTACTCAGAAGATCCTCCGTGCTGGTTATTTTTGGTTGTCTATTTTTAAGGATTGCATTCTTGCCATCCGCTCTTGTCATGAGTGCCAAATCTACCAACGGAAGATGTGCGCGCCTCCTGCTCCTTTGCACCCTGTCATTACCGTCGGCCCTTTTGCCAAATGGGGCATTGATTATATGACCTGTAACCCTCGCTCAGCCCGGGGGCATGGGTATATCACCATTGTCGTCGATCATTTCATGAAATGGGCCGAGGCGATGCCTACGCTATCTAATTACGATCAGACAACAACGCAATTCTTATTCAATCATGTCATTTCACGATTCAGAGTCCCTCAGGCTATCGTCACTGATCACGGCAAACATTTCCGTAATGATATGATGATTAAGTTAACAACCCAGCTGGGTTTGCGGCATTATAGCTCAACAACGTACTATCCTCAAGCCAATGGCCAAGTGGAAGCTGTCAACAAAGTTTTGGTCATGATGCTTCAATGCACCATTAGCATGCACAAGTCCAACTGGAATTTGATGTTGTTTTCCACCTTATGGGCCTACCGAACTTCAGTGAAGGATGCCACCGGGTTCACCCTGTTCCAATTGGCTTACGGTATGGAGGATACCCTTTCGATTGAGTGTGAGTGTTGAAAAGTGTGCAACAAGAAATTCTTGTTGAGATTGCAACAAGATGATGGAGCTTAGTGAAAAGAGTCGCCTTCACTAAGTGGGCCCGCAGGCTATTTTTGGCGCAAGTCTATTTTTAGACTATGTCTATTTTTAGACATATGGATCATGTCTATGTTTATGGATGATTGATCAAGTTGGGAAAAATAGATGGACTTCTATTTTTGATGAAAGTGTGAGTGATCACAGTGTGAGTGATCAAAGTCTATTTTTAGACTGGCTGTCAAAAATAGAAAAGTCAAATATTATTATCTCACAATAATATTTGGACTATAAACTTGATCTTATTCTCTTGGAGCACTTCAGTTTGAGCTACAGAGGTGGCACATGCAGCTGTTAGAAGGAAATACACTTTTCTTATGAGTCAGTTGAGTTGTTGCATGCATGACTTCAGTTAGAACTGAAGTGAGTTGAGTTTAGTGGACTGGAGGTACAGTTGATGGAGTTGTGTTCAGTTTGACTTAGTTGTAGTTAGTCTAACTGCAGATGACTAATGATGAGTTGTTAAACTAATTATTAACTCATAATACAACTAAAGAATACATCAGTTAACTCAGTTGCATGTCAGTGCATGTTCAGTTCAACAGGGACAAGTGGTAGAGAATCAGATTGCTATCAGTTGTGACTATAGTTGTGCATCAGATCTTGCACAATCAAGGGATTGAGTATGCCAATGAGTTTGCTCACGTATTTGGCCCACATTTTAGCCTTTGCTCACGTCCACAAAGAGTGAGTGACTATTTTGCAGGTGAAAAACGAGTTTGGGAAGCTATTCTCATTAGTTCTTGAGTAGGTATTGAGCAGTGGAGGCAGGCAAGCAGTGGAATAGATTTGGAGATCAGATCTGAGCTGTATTGTGTGTAACAGGTGGAGATACTTGTGAGAAGTATTATGCTGTGTATTATTACATGATTCAATCAATATAATATACAGATAGTGTGGGGTTTTTAGCGAGATGCTTTCCCCGGGATACATACTGTGTTAATGAGTTTGATTGATGCTTCTATGTGCGCCTGTGAATGTTTCTGCTTCTGTAAATTGATGATCAACGTAGAGGAGATTATGTATTATACATGTTCCGCTTATAATTGTATGATCAGGATAATCTCTGTGAATATGTGTTAAATTATTCAAAATTTCTACATGGTATCGGAGCTAGATGATTTGTAGAAAAAGTTTCTACATGGTATCAGAGCTAGATGATTTGTAGAAAAAGTTTCTACATGGTATCAGAGCTGCTTGATTTGTAGAAGAGATTTTTACAGGATATCAAGCGAGGATTGATCATCAATCTACTATTCAGGAAGTGTTTACATTCTATTTTTCTAGGCAGAGCTTGTAATCGGGCCAGGTAGCCTCTGGATTCATCCTTCCTTTGGAAGGTGAAATATCCGGTGAAAGCCCATACAGTCAATCTCTGTACGAGAAATATTGTGTTCTCACGAATTCTAGATCGGAAGCGGTTGAGTTTTGTGCTGGTGGAATTCGAATTTAATTCCAAAGCAAGAGATAAAACTCAGAAACATTAAGTTTGAGAATGGAGACAGTATGCCCAGGTATCTCACGAAGTTCATCCAATGCCGGGATGAGCTAGGAAGTGTGGGGGTGATTGTCGGATGAGGATGGTGAGTCTAGGACTCCTTGACCTTCCTAAGAGTTGGCATAGCTACCAGGACTCGGTGAATGGAAGGGAGAAACTGCCAAATTGGGAACGACTATGGTCGGATTTGATGCAGGAGGAGATTAGACGGTGCACCAGAGACAGTTCTTCATCTTTGCATGATGAGGAGAACTGTGCCTTAGCGAGTAAGGCGAAGAAGGGGAAGGAGAAGGTTTCTCTTTTCGAATCTTGTTCTTCCAGTGATGGGAAGAAAGTTGACAAGTCGAAGGTGTGATGCTTTCGTTGTCATGAGATTGGTTCATGGGTCAGGAACCTGTATGCTCTTGAGGTTCAAGATGCATGCAAAGCCTTGAGCAGCGAGGCAACTGATGGAGACTTGGTGGTTGAGAGGGAGCGTATATTACCTCTCAACATGCAGAGCCAGAAGAAGTCTCAGACGATTGTGGAGGAGCCACGATTGGTGCAGCAGCTTCAGGAGGTTGTGGAGGAGCCACAACAAGGGAAGCTGAAAGGAGATCGAGTAGAGACATCTACTCATCCAGAGACCTCCAGTAGGGGGAAACTTCAAGCCAGGTGGGCTGAGGGATCGCATGCAGCCATACCTCCAGGTAGGAGGTGGGGTGATGTGGATTGATTGTCCCAAGGAGGAGGGGCAGGATCCTTGAGGTACCCAACCTCTTGGATGAGACCTTGCTACGGGAGCCCCGATGTGTAGTAGCAGGAACTGACTGATTGGGTAGAGACAGATGCGGATGGAGCGGCAGAGAAAGCGACAGTGCAGGGAATCCCAGGACAACGCATAGCTAGCAGGCTGTAGCAATGCGAGAGGCACAAGTGTTTTGCACAGTGCTAGGTGGCACAGAGAGGTGTGCAATGGTGCGAGATGCATGGAGATGTTGCAGTAGCACAGATGTCAGAGAGGGAGCACTTGTAAGCAGCAGGTAGAGCTTCAGCATCAAAGGGTGTTTCTATCCCAACAGGGAGGTCAGTTGGGAGGTGCAGTGCGAATGCAATGCTGGGAGATAGAACCAGCAGCAGCACTGATGCAGTCAGAGATCAAAGTGACAGAGGCTAGAGCAGTCAGATACTGAAGAGCACAAAGATGCAGAGTTTCAGTCGACAGAGGCAATAGCAGTCAGAGACTTTGATGACAGAGCAAGTGGACCGGCCAGATGTGTTGCATGGAGAACATTCCAGAGTTACAGGATCGGGTTTGAGAGGAAGCCTTTCTTGTTGAGAGGGAGTGTTGAAAAGTGTGCAACAAGAAATTCTTGTTGAGATTGCAACAAGATGATGGAGCTTAGTGAAAAGAGTCGCCTTCACTAAGTGGGCCCGCAGGCTATTTTTGGCGCAAGTCTATTTTTAGACATATGGATCATGTCTATGTTTATGGATGATTGATCAAGTTGGGAAAAATAGATGGACTTCTATTTTTGATGAAAGTGTGAGTGATCACAGTGTGAGTGATCAAAGTCTATTTTTAGACTGGCTGTCAAAAATAGAAAAGTCAAATATTATTATCTCACAATAATATTTGGACTATAAACTTGATCTTATTCTCTTGGAGCACTTCAGTTTGAGCTACAGAGGTGGCACATGCAGCTGTTAGAAGGAAATACACTTTTCTTATGAGTCAGTTGAGTTGTTGCATGCATGACTTCAGTTAGAACTCAAGTGAGTTGAGTTTAGTGGACTGGAGGTACAGTTGATGGAGTTGTGTTCAGTTTGACTTAGTTGTAGTTAGTCTAACTGCAGATAGACTAATGATGAGTTGTTAAACTAATTATTAACTCATAATACAACTAAAGAATACATCATTTAACTCAGTTGCATGTCAGTGCATGTTCAGTTCAACAGGGACAAGTGGTAGAGAATCAGATTGCTATCAGTTGTGACTATAGTTGTGCATCAGATCTTGCACAATCAAGGGATTGAGTATGCCAATGAGTTTGCTCACGTATTTGGCCCACATTTTAGCCTTTGCTCACGTCCACAAAGAGTAAGTGACTATTTTGCAGGTGAAAAACGAGTTTGGGAAGCTATTCTCATTAGTTCTTGAGCAGGTATTGAGCAGTGGAGGCAGGCAAGCAGTGGAATAGATTTGGAGATCAGATCTGAGCTGTATTGTGTGTAACAGGTGGAGATACTTGTGAGAAGTATTATGCTGTGTATTGTTACATGATTCAATCAATATAATATACAGATAGTGTGGGGTTTTTAGCGAGATGCTTTCCCCGGGATACATACTGTGTTAATGAGTTTGATTGATGCTTCTATGTGCGCCTGTGAATGTTTCTGCTTCTGTAAATTGATGATCAACGTAGAGGAGATTATGTATTATACATGTTCCACTTATAATTGTATGATCAGGATAATCTCTGTGAATATGTGTTAAATTATTCAAAATTTCTACAGTGAGATCCCTTCTCTTAAATTAGCCATCGAATTGCTCCCAAACACTGCTCCAGTAGAAGAACGTCTTCTTTACCTAGAGTGGTTAGACGAGACCCATTGACTAGCCTCTATAGCCATTGAAGTGTAGAAGAAGAGAGTGAAAACTCACTGACCAAGTTGTCAATCCTCGTTCTTTCATTCAAGGAGACTTAGTCCTGCTCTATGATCAAGCAAATGATAAGCTAGGGGTAGGAAAATTCGAGCCTATGTGGAATGGGCCTTACATTGTGAAATGTGTTCTGCAAAAAGGGGCCTATGAACTGATCGATTATGAAGGGAATCCTCTATATAAGCCCCAAAATGGGCTTTATCTGAAAAAATATTATGCATGATTTTCGTGCATCTGATATGTACATACGTGTGTTTTTAGCATGTGTGTTTTCATGTTTGGCTTGGTGTGTAGGCATAATTGCCGCTTATTGTGTCTTTTGCTTCTTGTGTAGATGTCTAGTACACCTTACGTTGGTTTCACTGATGGTGCCTGCCACAGTACCCGAAACCTTTCTTCTGCGGCGTGGGTGATCTATGATCCTTACGGTGAGTTAGTAGACCTTCAAGGTGTTTGTCTGGTTTGCACCACAGACAATGTCGCTAAATATAGCATTTTCATTGAATTACTGACCGAGGTTGTCAACCTCGATATTCGTGCATTGGTTGTGAATCTGGATTCTCAACTTGTCGTCCACCAGCTTAATAGGTGTTATTCTATCAAATATCATCGGATTTTAAGGTTGTATTTACATGTTAAATTATTGGAAGGGAATTTTGATTTTATTACATATCAACACATTCAAATAAGATTAAACACATTAACTGATGCATTAGAAAACCATGTATTAGACAGACATTTATGCAACATGTAATCAAAACATTGAATAGAAGCATTCAAGACACAATAATGAACCATAGATAACATGTATATATATATATATATATCGTGTGGCACACCGAGACGCTCAAAAAATAAGTGTATATGTCAAAAATAGAGTTTGTGCTCTCCATAAATCCGAGATGCATGTCTCTCAAAAAATCAGCAGAAAGTAAAACCTAGGTATCTACTGCGGTGGGTTCTGCTCTCTATAGCAGACCACTGGCCATGCAACTCATCTCAAGAGCCTATGCACCCTAGATGGCACTCCGACTGTATGTCTCTGGTACTCTACAGGGACCTTCTCGATCCCCCTGTAATCCGGGATACCATCTGTCAATCCCTCAAGGTTATGGGCTATCTCTTCCATTGCATTGCCACCAAGGCGAACCAAGGCCAGCTCCATGTTTCCTTGTGGGTCTCTCCATGCCTCGGGAGCCAGTCCTAGTGGCCTCTCCAGTCACACATCTGCAAGTAACATAAGAGACATTATTAAGACATATGCATGATAAAATCCAAAAAAAATCATAAAAATCAAAACATAAATAGTGTGGTGTTTCGATCAAGTGTTTACCTCCCTCGTCCCACTGCTAACCCGTAGGAAGCAGCATGTCGGGGTCTCCATGAAAATCTATGCCTGCATACGACCAGTCCTCGACTATGACCTTTTGCTGGTCTAGCCACTCTCAGAACAATGTCCCCCATGATACCGGTCGACCGCCAACCCCTCGCAGCATGAAATGTGCCCACCGGGTGATGTGGGTCTCTCATGACCCAAGCACGTGCAAGTCCATGTCCTATAGCTGAAGAATCGGTACCCACTCCAGCATGAGTAGGACTAGGATAGATCCATACCCGAACTGTTTCACCTCCCTGCGCCGACACCTCATCAGTTGTCTCTTCATGTTAACGGCTACTGCTTCGGCCCAATTATATATGGTCGGGTTAAGGAACTCGAGAGATAACCAAAGGTGGGTCTTTGTTGCCTCATGTTGGACTTGGGAGCTTTCCGTCCTCGTCACCATGAATAGTACCGAGCGAAGAATCAAGTCTTCCACTGTCGGGATTTATAATTTCCCACTAGTGGCTAATTTGCGTGCCCCTGGGCACACTTGTGCTATCAGCATGTCTAAGGTCTCGTCGGCGACTCATTGGCCCTCTAAGATCAGCCTCTCGCCGCGGCGAGACAATCCAGTTAGAAAATATATGTCTGTGGCATCAAATTCAATGTCTTTGCCACAGATGACGAACTTCCCATCCGTTGGGTTCCATGAGCGGATTAACAACTCTAGTAAGTCAAGTTGTGCTCGAAGATGTGGAGTGAGGAAGAATTTTAGAAATCTGCACTCGAGTAAGGCTCTTTGGCACCTAGCATCATTAAAATCTTGTTCATCATTGTCATCATGAGTTCTCTCTTCCCACACAAAAGCCATTTTTCCCTGCGTCAGAGAACAAATTGATTAGGGCACTTTTCATAAGCTTAAACACATAAATTCTAAAAAAATTGACTCTACCGTGCCGTTGTGACTATTTTTCAAACAGCAGCGATGGCTCGAGGTTATCCGTTCATTTTTTCAATGACCGTCGTGGGAGTACATCTATATCTTGCGACAATCTCGATGGTAGCCAGTGTTAACAATCTTGGTCATCGCTAACCTGAGCGGATCTTCCGCGACGACCGAGAGGAGGATGTGGGTTTCAAAATCCACCCAAAAACCACCTATCTACCACCAAATTGCATGAAAAAAGATTTGAAATGGAGCGCAAGGAAGATATTACTTACTTGGCAAAGACCTCGGGTGAAGTTGCTGACCATCGATGCCAGAATCAAGCTCAGGACCTTGCTCAGTTTTGCACACCAAAATGCCAAGGTAAAACTCACAATGGTAAATGGTAAAAATAAACTTACCATTTCCCATTTTATAGTTTTTTATTAAAATATTACACTATATGGTTTGGGTTTTTTCCATTTATTTTAGGGTTTTTTGGTTAGGGTTTTGAGTTTTTGCCCTTGTATCCATGCATATATTGTTTTTATGTCGAATGGGTCTTATGTCGATGTACTTTGTGCAGAACTACAAGTGGCGGGTACATCTCATGATCTGTATACACTTGGTCCATATTTTGTAAAAAGTCCTCTTTAGAGCTCTTTTCCGACTTAAAAAACGAAAATATTGCCGAGTCTTTCCTTTTGACTCGTTAAATGGAATAAAATGCAATCCACTTTGAGCTCTTTTTTGACCATATTAATGTGAAAAGATCACCAGAATTTTGTTGTTTCATGTTCAATATTGGGTTACGAAATGACATGTCTTTGATCACTTTTCTATTTTTTTGGATCGAAGCCACTAATTACGAAAAGAATTCCTTGATTGTAATGGTCAAGCAGTTCACTTGAGTTTTATTTTATACTTTTTCGGGTTCAAGAGACAAATTTACGAAAAAGGACCCCCCTAGAGTTTTCTTTTCCGTGTCTTTTTCAACCTCTCTAAACTTGAAAAAGACTTCGAGTTTTCCCTATGTTGGACTCGTTAAACCCTGACGACATTGGACTCATCACCATGATGAGACTTGAGCTTCTCCTCCCTAGGGCTCGTTAAACTATCACTAGGTTGGATTCGTCCGAAGGTCGAACTTATATTACAAGCATATGTTGTCCCCTTCAAGCTTGTTTCCAAAAAATAATTGGGGTACTCGCCAGCAATGGTGGGGGAAAATTTGGAAGTCGTCATTGGTTACCTGCGGCAATTAGTCACTCTTTAACATCGACACTTTTGCTGCTTGTCGGGTTGGGATATCCATGCATCGTCATTTGGCCTTCTGGGGTTTTGGGTTTCCATTTCGCCTCATTCCATCTGATCCATGCTATCTCCATCGAGCCTCTAATCCCTTGGTACCTGAATGTTGCCACCTTCTAGAGTTGTGTTGCCGACATGTTCAAGAGTATAATCCTTCTGTAGTTCACACCCTTACCTCCTCCTCTGATACTTTGTTTCACCATCTACCACTTGTTCCTTTTCTCATTTCGTGATGGGGGAAACATTATGGCCCTCCTGCAACAGATCGTCTCCTGTCATTGCCAGCTCATTATCTAGGAGATTGATCCAGAGATTCCCTTTCGGTACCTTGGAGCTTGCATGCCTCAATGGCAAGTTCTTCATGCCTGACGATAGACTTGCATCATTGGTCGTCGATTAGGTGATTCCACGAGTGTTCGACTTTAGCTCATTTTTAACACTTAGTGGATTGTACTAGATAGTACCTTGAGAGCCATTAGCATTATTGGTGGTTTCTCTCACACTTGTTAACGGTTTTCATCATTGATCGGTAATCAAGCGACTTTCTATCATGCTCGACTTCAGTACATCTATTCACATGCTAGAATTTGTACTATGATCGATTGGGTTTCAAGACCCCAAACTAAGATTACACATGTTCGGGTTGCGTGGATTGGTTTGTGATTACATATATGACTCTGTGATGGATGGCTGCGACCATACCCTTATCATTATCATGGTCTTATTAGCTGGGTAGTTGTGTCCATACCACAGACCAAATTTTGTAAGTCTTTTGATGGCTGCACCCATGCCTAGACTACATGCATTTCACTATTAGAGATATCAGTTGTACTTGTGCCTGTAGGTTCTTCCAGGTGGTGTTCCTGTTCAGACAGTTTTGTAAGGCATTTCAACCCTCCCACTCTCTCAGGCTTCATGCTTTAGGGGGCATCTATTACACAGTAATTTGTCACTGCCTTCATCCTAGTCCCTCTACTGTGTCATGTGTCAATTAAACATGCTCATATTAAGCAAATTCTCTCTAATGTTGCTAATTGACCCTCATTTCCTATGTTTTATGCCTCATCATGAGAATACACTTAATATACACGATGGACCTCTGTCATAAACAATCCTGTTAGCTCTGTTACATTCTTCAACATTTGAGGGTCGAAGATAGCCTGGCTATGTTGTTTGTGCCTAAAGAAAGCTCGCATTAGTCATTCTTCTCCTGCTCCTTCACTCTGTTCATACTCTCATAAACCCCACTACCTACGTTCTTTCCTCCAAAACCTGGAATAAGACTTCCCTTTCCAAGCCCTGAGCGCAAAACCTAAGCCCCGTAAAACCACAGTCATGTGACCCTGCGCTCCCATAGTCCATCACCACCCTTTGATCATGGCCGTTGATCACCACAAGTTGATCTAACGGTCCCCGCTGCACTTCATTAAAAATCCGCACGTTTATTTCCTCCGCTATCCGATCATCTCCACTGCGATCGGATGGCAATCACTTCCCCCGCTGCCACAACCTAACCACTCGTTAACTCGTGAAAAGGTGGTTTTAGTCCCGTCACATCCACCACGCGTCAAGCGATAAGTGTGATCCCGGGCCCATGTACGAATACCGTTGTAGAGTTTAAAGCGGTGCGATCTATACTGCCTGCCGCTCAAACCATTTTCCCGACCGTTAAATCCCTGTGTCTTCAGTCCCCGATCATCATTGGATCTAACCGTATGAGATCCAAGGGCCCTCATTCATCCCACCCCCATATCTCCTGATAGCTTCTGCGAACCAATCGCCACCGTTCATCTGCAAAATCCGATAGCCAGCCTCGTTCCTCCATTCAGTTTGTCCACTCGCCATGAATTCCACGCTCCTTAACTACTCAGTGCACCCAAAGGACGAGCATAATCAGTTCCCGGTGCCATTTGTAGTAGACCCTCAACCACTACATTCAAGAAATAGGATGTCCGAGAAGGAAGATGACAAGCCTCGAGCAGTTAAATGTATTCAGCAGTTATGGAAATTTATTCATACAACACTCCAACTGCTCGAGAAGTACAACAGAGCATCCACAGAAGATCAATTTTGTTCACCACAGCAAGTAATTGCACTCAGAAATTCTGCTGAGCAGTTAAAGCGGTTGGTGGTCCATTATGACCCCTCCACACATAGGATAGAAGAACATTTTTGTAATCAACCTCTATATATACCCAGAAAACAGATGTAATTAGGGTTGATGGTTGTAGTTTTGATGTAAGGTTCAACTTCTGGAGACTATAACTACTTTGATACTTACATCATCTGGTCTTCATTTTCAACTAATACAAGCTTCTTTTGTTGTTAATTGCTCACTTTCAGTTTCTACTCTGTTCTAGGCTGTGTCTGTTATGCATTTGTTCATGTCCTCTTGATATTTAGCATCAGAGGGGCTGTCATCCCACCTCATTGTTGAAGTCTAGTAGGTATCATCGAATGTGTTATGTAGGTTTCTATTTACTTAATGCCAGAGAGCTGTCGTCCTGTCTGTGCATTAGGAAATAGATTTGCAGACCTCTTTACTGGTTGCAGCCGGCCATCACATGGTCTTGTGCATCTACTGGTGTGGTCAGTATTCTCCATGTTCACCTAATCCTCAAAATGTGGGTAATTGGTGATCTAAAGCCTTGTAGTCGGGGGTGTTCACCCATGTTTGGAGTTAAGTATAGTAGAAGTGGTTAGTTGGCTTGGACAAGCATCATTCCCTCCATTCATCCATCTCCAACATTTTGTTGAGTTTGTAATGTTCCCGATCATCTCCGAGATACAACCTAGGAGAGTTTCTTAGGGTGATAACATTAATTGGCGCCATTGTCGGGGAGAGGAGATTGAAGCTCAGCTTCCCTGGGAGATGACACAATTCCAGATTTTGATGATAGACAAGGTGTGGACACATTTTTGGTTGTAATCATCTATCTAGCGACTCCACTGGAGGAAGAACAACCTTTGGCGACTCCACATTATAGTCCTGGCTTAGTTTGTGAGACATACTCTAAGAAATCCTCAGAAATCACCAGCTATTCCAGTGCCTGACCCTGAAAAGATTGTTAACCTGAAGAAAACATCACAGAAAGGAGCATTAGGATCAGGTAAGCCCAAGAAATATTATTTGTCTCTGCATGAGGAGTTTTTAGTTGAGAATACACAATTTGAAGATACAAAGCCTAGTACTTCTAGTGAAGAATCAGTTGTAGAGATTCATAAAGCTCCTTATCCATTTGGTTCCCCTTTGAATCTCAATCCAAAGAAGGTCTCCCATACAGTGCATCAATTTCCCTCATTTCTGTCATCTATTTCATCACTTCCTACCATTCAATTTTCCAGTATCCTTCCACATATCTCAGTCATGGCAGGCCAACAAGCCCCTACAAAGATGGAAAGAATCATAGCTGCTAGGTATGGACCCCTGGTCTTTCCTGTTCCTTTGAATGCCATGCCTGCAGGAGAATATTAGAAATATATGCCCAAATTCGTTGGTACAGAGGGAGTAACAGCGGAAGAACACCTTGAATCTTTTTATAGTTATGCTGATAACTTAGATATCAGTGAAGATGATGTGTGGGTGAGAGTTTTTGTTCAGAGCCTTGATGGAGAGGCTAGAAAGTGGTTCAGAGAATTGCCCCATAGATCCATAATGGACATTGAAGCATTGGATGATGCGTTTTTGAAGCAATGGGGAGATAGAAAAGATCCGCTCTACTACCATATAGATTTTGGAAACCTAAAGAGGGAAAATGCGGAATCATTGCTTGATTTTAATAAAAGATTTAACTGTATGTATAGTAAGATACCAGCTGAAGTCAAGCCCACCCCCACCTCTGCCAAACTCACTTATGCCAATGCTTTTGACTCGGATTTTTTCCTGCTGTTAAGAGAAAGGAGATGTGCCACTCTAGATGATATGCATGATGTAGCACTGGAGGTGGAATCAAATATCATGGCTGCAGAAAAGCTTAAAACACATGCTGATAGAAGGAGGCAGAGAGGTGAGGCTTCTTCTTCCTCTGCTTCATCTTCAGAACCTAAATTAGATAAAATGACTAAGATGATAAAGTCATTGGCTGCTGAGATATCTAAGCTGAAAGTTGAGCAGAGTTCTGGGAAGACAAGGTTCCAAAATACATTTGCTCCAAGAAATCCAAATCCATTCAGAAGAGAAAATGAACAGTTACAAATAATTTATAGGGGTAAAGAAGCTAACGAAGATCAGAGGGTTAAAGCTCCTTTTCAAAATGTATTCATGGAGGAGGAGCAGTTTGAAGAGGAGGATGAAATTCACTGCATGGAAGACAAAGGAAGTGCTACCTTTTTGACATTGGCTGCATATGAAGAATCATTACTACAGGACCAAACCAGTCAAGAGTGGGACAGAGAGGCTGTTTTGCAGACTGGTGAACAACAAAGATATAATTTGAGGTCGAAAGCAAGCAATTTCAAGGAGAGTCCTGCCCAAAAATCTGCTATCCAGATAGAGTCACAAAATATCAGGAAAAAAAGGCCAGCAGCTGATCCAGTCATCCTCAAAGCCCCAGCTCAAGAGGTAAGAGGTCCTGATAAGCCCCTTTCCCATTTCAATTTTGAGTTAGAAGTCCAGAAGTTAAAGATATCTATGCCTTTGTTAAAACTTGTAAGGAGTGAAGTTTTTAGAAATCCTATCCTTGAGGCTCTTGAGCTGAAAGGCATACAAACCCCCACTGACTATTTCAATTTTCAAGATGATAAACCTGCAGTTGTGCTTAGCCCTATGATCGAACCTGCTGATAATCCTTCTCCATCATTTTATGTCTCCTTGAATATTCACGATAAAACCCTCCACAATTGCTTGCTAGACACAAGGGCTAGCCACAATTTGATGCCAAAAGTTGTCATGGAGGAGCTAGGCCTTGATATCACCAGACCATATCATGATTTATTCTATTTTGATTCAAGGAAGGTAAAATGTCTAGGATTGATTAAAGATTTAGCCATTACCCTAACTCAGCTGCCCATGAAGAGCATGATGATGGATATTGTGGTAGCAGATGTCCCTCCCAAGTTTGGCATGATGTTGTTTAGAGGATGGATTAAGAGACTAGGTGGGACTTTACAGAATGACTTATCTTATGCCACTATCCTAGTTTTTAAAGGAGAAAGCAAGAGATTGTATAAAGAAGCACAACTGGCATACATCATCAGTGATGAGAAGAGTCCTTCTAATCATCCCATATACGCTGTAGACACTAATTTTGGAGCATGTATTCTCCAAATAGAAGAATCTCAAAAGGCCTCAATGCAGCTCAGGAAACAAATAGTTCAGGCCGATGGAGAGAAAAGAAGTCAGGTTTGGGAGATGTTCTTTGATGGAGTATGTTCCAGGGAGACTGCAAGAGCAGGGGTGGTGCTGATATCTCCAAAACAAGAAAGCACCCATCTGTCTTTCAAGTCACAAACAATATAGCAGAATATGAGGCTCTGCTATTGGGCCTTAATGTAGCTAAAGACAGAGGAGTCAGGAGCATAAAGGTGTTTAGAGATGCTGATCTTATCATTCAGCAAGTAAACAGAACATTTCAAGTCAAACATCCAAGGCTGAAAGCATACAGAGATGAGGTATGGAGACTCAAAGATTCTTTTGATAATTTCTGTATCTCATACATCCCTAGAGCCAAAAATCAGCTTGTTGATTCCCTTGTTGTGTATGCTAGCATGTTTATCCCTCCCATGCCTCCCAGATTAGTTTATGAAGTCCAAATGAAATACCGACCATCCTTACCTGATAATGTCCAGCATTAGAAAATATTTGAGGATGATGTTGAAGTGAATAGGTTCTTGCAAGTCATTGATGAATTTTCTGAAATGCAAATTGACCAAGAAAATGAAGCCTTGGAAGAAAGTCCCCAATCCCAGCTTAGAAACAGAATTGGTAAAGATAGCATTGTCCAACTACCCAGCAATCATATACCTAGGGGTCTGGTTCCATTAGAAAAGTTGTTCGACCAGAATGATGTGCCTCATAAGGCTACCAAAAAAGAAGACCAATCTGCAGTCTGCAAACATAATATAGGGAGTCCAGATCAACCAAGATACATAAATCTGTCTACCCATCTGTCTGCTGCCCAAAGTGCTGAATACTGCAATTTAATGAAGCAATTTGTTGATGTCTTTGCCTAGGAATATAGTGACCTGAAAACATATGACAAAAAGATTATCCAGCATCAAATCCCTTTAGAGAAAGACACCATCCCTTTCAAGCAGAAGCTGAGATGAATAAATCCTTCGCTCCTTCCTTCGATTGAAAAAGAAATAAAAAAGTTGTTGGCTGCCAAAATCATTGTCCCTCTCATATATTCAAAATGGGTAGCCAATTTGGTTGTGGTGAGGAAGAAAAGTGGAGAAATCAGACTCTATGTTGATTTCAGAAATTTAAACAAGTGCTCCAAGAAAGACAATTATCCTCTACCCAAGATGGAGCATTTGTTGTAGAAAGTCTCAGGAGCCAAAGTGATGTCTTTCTTGTATGGATTTTTAGGGTATAATCAGGTTGTTGTGCATCCAGATGATCAAGAAAAGACTTCATTCACCACTCCTTGGGGCACTTTTATGTATTCCAAGATGCCTTTTGGGTTGATGAATGTTGGAGCTACCTTTCAGAGAGCTATGGATATAACATTTGTGGGGGAGACGGATAAATTTGTCCTTATTTACCTTGATGATATAACAGTATACTCCAGCAACCATCAAGACCATTTGTAGTGTTTGAAGAAAGTTTTCCTGAAGTGCAGGAGGTTTGGGATTTCAATCAATCCTAAGAAGTCACAGTTTGCTTTGGAAGAGGGCAAGCTGTTAGGACATATTGTTTCTGCTGCAGGTGTCAAAATTGACCCAGAAAGAGTAAAATCAATACAGACCTTGTCTGCCCCAAGATCAAAGAAGAACATCCAGTCCTTCCTAGGCAAGATTAATTTTGTAAGGAGGTTTATACCAAATTTTGAAAAACTGGTGAAGCATATTACCTCCATGCTGAAAAAAGGGTCAGAGATTAAGTGGACTGATTCAACAAGAAAATCCTTTGAGTCCATTAAGAAAGCTATTATGGAGGCTCCTACTTTAATAAGTCCAGATTACAGTAAGGAGTTCCACATATTTTCTTGTGCCTTTGAAGACACCATTGCAGCATTTTTATTGCAAGTAGATGAAGAAGGTTCAGAGCATCCAGTGGCATTTTTCAGCAAAAAATTAAGGGATGCTGAGCTAAGGTATGATATAATGGAGAAACAAGCATATGCTCTTGTCAAGTCTTTAAAAGCTTTCAGAGTTTATATTCTGCATTCCAAGATAGTCGCATATGTACCCTCTGCTTCAATTAAAGATGTCTTAACACAGCCTGATGCCGATGGAAGAAGGGCTAAATGGATCGCAAAGTTAATTGAATTTAATATAGAACTAAAGCCCACTAAGATTTTCAGAGGTTAGGGTCTTGCCAGACTATTCGCTGAAGAAAATTGCAGAACATTGGACATAAATCTCATAAGAACAGATGCGGAAAGTGGTCAAATAGAAGAAGAGGAAGTGGCTGAACCAAGGAGAAAGCAGTCATTGGCAGAAAATCTAGCTTCTTGTGATGGGTACTCTGCAATAGCTAAATTCCTGTTGAAACTAGAAATCCCTCCAAGCTTAAGCATGAGTCAAGCCATAACTATTAAGCTTAGGGCAGCTAAATATTGCATTAATGAAAATCTGCTCTACTGGAGGGATCCATCTAGATTTCTTTTGAGGTGTCTGGACAAAGAACAGTCAATGGAAATTATGCAACAATTTCATTCCAGCATGTGTGGAGGGCACCATTATTGGAAAACTACAACCCACAAGATCCTTAGAGCTGGGTACTATTGGCCCACCTTATTTTCTAATGTCTTTTCATTTTTAAAATCTTGTGACAAGTGCCAAAGATTTCATAGGAAACAACAGTTGGGATCCCTTCCCTTAAAACCAATACATGCAAAAGGACCTTTTTAGCAGTGGGGTTTGGATTTCATTGAAGAAATCAATCCACATTCCAGTGGCCAGCACAGATGGATATTAGTAGCCACTGATTATTTTACTAAGTGGATTGAAGTAATCCCTACCAGAAAGGCTGATCATAATGTGGTCATGAAGTTTTTGATAGAGCATATCTTTACTAGATTTGGTTGTCCACATAAATTAGTCACAGACAATGCAGCAGCCTTCAAGGAAAAAGAATTGGTGGATATGTGCGATTCAATGGGAATTAAATTGGTTCATTCCACCTCATATTATCCTCAAGGCAATGATCTAGTAGAATCCTCTAACAAAAGCCTGATAAGGAAAATCAAAAAGTTGTTGGAGGACAAAAAAAATAATTGGGATTCTAAGCTCAAGTATGCACTATGGGCTGACAGAGTGACCATTAAGAAATCCATAGGAGATTCTCCATTCAAGCTGGTATATGGCACTGAAGCTGTATTCCTAATTTAGTTAACTCTCCCTATGGAAAAATTCCTTCAAGAAGAGCAGAACGAGGAAGAAGACATGGCAAAAAGGATCACTGATCTAGCAGAGGTACATCAAATCAGGGAACAATTGGTTGAAAGGTCTGCAACACATCAAAGGAAGATCAGGGAAGCTTTTGACAGAAAGGCCAAATCAGACAAATTTCAGGTGGGAGACTTGGTTCTAAAGTGGGATGCACTAAAAGAGAAAAAGGGAAACCATGGGAAATTTGATGCTTTTTGGACAAGGCCTTTTATCATTTCTCAAATCCAAGGGAACAATACCTTCATGCTAAAAAGCATGGGAGGGGAAGCAATTTTTGATGGCCCAATTAATGGACGTTTTCTGAAAATTTATGTGATTTAAGGTCTTTTGGCCTCAAGGTTGTAAATATGTTGTTTATCAGTCTTAGTTAGACTCCATGCCCAATGGAACACTAGGAATTTTGCTAATTTGTTTTCATCAGAAAGGCATTGATCTGCAGGTTCTTGAGACCTCACAGGGAGGATCTCATCCCCAGAAGGAGCCAATGTTAGCTCTACTACATTATTTAGCATTTGAGGGTCAAAGATAGCCTGGCCATGTTGTTTGTGCCTAAATAAAGCTCGCATCAGTCATTCTTCTCCTGCTTCTTCATTCCGTTCATACTCTCATAAACCCCACTACCTACGTTCTTTCCTCCAAAACCTGGAATAAGCCTTCCCTTTCCAAGCCCTGAGCACAAAACCTAAGCCCCATAAAACCACAGTCATGTGACCCCACGCTCCCATAGTCCATCACCACCCTTTGATCGTGGCCATTGATCACCACAACTTGATCTAACGGTCCCCGCTGCACTTCATGAACAATTCGCACGTTTATTTCCTCTGTCGTCTGATCATCTCCATCGCGATCGGACGACGATCGCTTCCCCCGCTGCCACAACCTAACCACTTTCTAACTCGCAAAAAGGTGGTTTTAGTCCTGTCACATCCGCCACGCGTCAAGCCATAAGTGTGATCACAGGCCCGTGTACGAATACTACCGTAGGCTTTAAAGCGGTGCGATCAATACCGCCAGCCGCTCAAACCATTTTCTCGGCCGTTAAATCCTCACACATCTTCCGTCCCCGATCATCATTGGATCTGACTGTATGAGATCCAAGGGCCCTCATTCATCTCGCCCCCATATCTCCTGATAGCTTCTGTGAACCAATCGTCGTCATTCATCTGTACAATCTGACGGCCAGCCTCATTCCTCCATTCAGTTTGTCCGCCCGCCATGAAGTCCACGCTCCTTAACTACTCTGTGCACCCAAAGAACGAGCATAATCAGTTCCCGGTACCATTTGTAGTAGACCCTCAACCACTAATTCAAGCAATAGGATGGCCGAGAAGGAAGAGGACAAGACTTGAGCAGTTAAATGTGTTCAACAATTATGGAAATTTATTCATACAACACTCCAATTGTTCGAGAAGTAAAACAGAGCATCCATAGAAGATCAATTTTGTTCACCACAAAAAGTAATTTCACTCAGAAATTCTGCCAAGTAGTTAAAGCGATTGGTGGTCCATTATGACCCCTCCACGCATAGGATAGCAGAACATTTTTGTAATCAACCTCTATATATACCTAGAAAACAGATGTAATCAGTGTTTATGGTTGTATTTTTGATGTAAGGTTCAACTTCTGGAGACTGTAACTACTTTGATACTTGCAGCGTATGGTATTCATTTTCAGCTAATACAAGCTTCTTTTGTTGTTAGTTGCTCACTTTCCATTTCTACGTTGTTCTAGGTTGTGCTTGTTATGCATTTGTTCATGTGCTCTTGATATTTAGCATTAGAGGGGCTGTCATCCCACCTCTGTGTTGAAGTCTAGTATGTATCATCAAATGTGTTATGCAGGTTTCTATTTACTTAATGCCAGAGAGTTGTCGTCCTGTCTGTGCATTAGGAAATATATTTGCAGACCTATTTACTGCTTGCAGGCGGTCATCACATGGTCTTGTGCATCTACTGGTGTGGTCAGTATTCTCCATGTTCAACTAATCCTCAAACTATGAGTAATTGGTGGTCTAAATCCTTGTATTCTGGGGGTGTTCACCCATGTTTGGAGTTAAGTATAGTAGAAGTGGTTAGCTGGCTTGGACAAGCATCATTCCCTCCATTCATCCATCTCCAACATTTTTTTGAGTTTGTAATGTTCCCGAGCATCTCCGAGATACAACCTAGGAGAGTTTCTTGGGGTGATAACAGGTCCCATCACGACCCCATTGCAGGAGTACACCTGTTTCTCGCGATAGTCGAATTTCAAGCCCCAGTGCGAGGCTATTAAATATCTTTAGCGACAATCAGTCTGCATACATTGCTGCATAACGATGTTGGCGCTAAGGCTTAGTTCACGACCAACGATGATCCAGATTGGGTGAATTTGTTCCAACAGTCGGCCTTCTGGATGTCTCTAGACCTGGTTGTTGGGTCAATTTGGGTCGCCCTTCCCCCTCTGGGATGGTAGTTCCGTCTTTTGTGCTGCTCTCCTTGAGGATAAGCTCCCTCTCCCTCATTTCATGGAGACTCCTCCTATAAAATCACTCACCATTTCTATGATATGCTAGTTCTTTTGGTTGTACAGTGCTGCTGTTGCTTTTGAGTTTGGTACATAGCTTTAGTGTGAGTGTGACAAGTGTGGGATTGCTAAATAGTTTGTAAGAGGTTGTGGAGTGGCATTAACCTTGTATTAAAGCTTGTGAGTGAGAGAGAGATATTGTTGTTTGGGCAACCCATCTTTGAGAGTGAATGCTTGAAGAAACATGCTGGCTGGACCCTCCGAGAAGGCTTGCGACATCAAGAATTGGTTGTAATCTTTGCTCTTGATTTATCATTAATACAATCAATGATGACTTCCTATGTCTTGTATGTAATTTACTTGATAGCTCACGAGTTCTTGACTTTATGAGTAAATAGATCATTTTTCTTCTCGGTTACGTGCTCTATTGTTTTCTTGTGGTGTTTCAGGTTGATTGCTCATTAAGGAGAAGGAAACGGAAGCTGGAGCAGCGCAACGGAACTTCATCAACCACCAATTTGAGGTAGGCCTCCAACGATGACTATTTAAGGGAATTAATTGTTGTTTTGTCCTTGCTGTGACTAAACCCACTCTAGGGCTAGAGGGGTTGCCTCTGTCTGCAGAGGGAACACTTTCCTACCTCACAGCAGTCATGGTAATGGAGTCATAGTCAAGAGAATGAAGTAGCAGTCAAGGTAATGAAGCCGCAGCCAAGGTTGTTGGAGCCGCAGTCCAGGCATGGAGCCACAGTCATAAAGAAAATGAATCCACATTTTTATGTGGGATAGATCTAGGGTTTGAATGCATTCTCAAATGGGTATAAGGATCAACAAAACCTAGATCAACCTCCTCTTGACATCCCTGTGATAAAGATTATGCCCTCGGATGGATAAAGTAGATAAGTCAGTGTGTGATCTACTGTTGTCCTCACTATGACATACCTGTGGCAACCTCAATGTGATGTATCACATAAGCATGGAAGAAGTTTCAGTAGCTCTCAGATTTAATTATGATGCTAAATTGACATGCTACAAGGGATAGGGACAAGGATGACAATCTTGATCCTGATATCACCATAATCACAGTAATGAACAAAAGTGATAGATTGGTGGCATACATGTAGTAGTAATGAACAACTGTAGGTAGCATATCTGTAGCAACCCTATCACAATGAACAATAAAGGATGAACAGTCTCAGATCATGATGACGAAAGATGCAGCATCATGGGCATGTTAGTAAAGGGCAGCATGATGATGAATGAGATAGCATGATGCAGCATGATGGTGAATGAGATAGAATGATGCAGCATGATGGTGCTACACTGTAAGGTGCAGCAAATGGACGAGATGCAACACTAAGATAGGTGAAGGAGTCACCTTAGAGAATCAGTTGAAGCAATATGTCTTCAATTGATCTCATGCGATATCAAAAGTCAAGTATGGACTTCTATTGTAAATGTACTATCTCTCTCACTTTATCTACTGAACTATGAAGAACATAAAAGAAGAATTGATCAACGCTTCCCCACATTGTGGGGTTTGTCCCTGGAAAGGGCCACATCTTGTGTCCTCTTGTCTTGGCTTGTCTTCTGTGATTTATATTTATGTTCTATCTGTAGTTTACTTTAATGCTGATCTGATTGCTGATCAAGAAAAGATATTGTATTAACTAAAAATTCAAATAAATTGCTCTAGCATAGAACATACCTAACCTTAACAAATATTTACGTAGTGGCATTTACAAAACCCTTTTGGATCCGTCGCATAGCATCAGCGCATATATATGTGGCCCACTCTGTCGCATGACCCCGACGCAATATTGCGATATCGCAATCACGTATCGCATGGGCTTGGGGTTTACCATATGGCATGACCGATGTCGACACCGATTGCAATATGCTGATATCGGCGATCGGCATATCGCACATTGCGGGGTCCTGCCTTTGCCTTGTGGCATCGCCGATTGCGATCTGCCAATATCGGCGATCGACATATCGCTTAGTCTAATCCCTATGTTATACCACATGTGCCTTCCTCCGACCCGATATGTCGAGGATCGATGATCGAGGGTGGCTTCCCTTTTTCACTTAATCCGCTCTATTGCCCTGGTCTGATGCGATTTCCCCTTTCGAAGGGTTTTTTTCCTTTTTAAAGGATTTTGCCTCTTTTTTCTAAGGAACAAAGGGAATCTTCCTTAAGCGATAAGTTCTGCATCCCATGTCCATTTTTTCCCATTCAAGTTGCAGTAGATTCAGGAGGAGAAGATCTCTGCAATGGGGCTATTTCCAAGAACTTCCTTGAACCTTCATTTTTCCTCTGTGAGGAACATATTGAATTAGGAATCTATCCAAAATCCATTTTAGATCACCATCCCTATCCTCCAAGGCACCAACCTTATCTTTTCGAGGCTCCAATCCTCAGTTTACTTCGTCAAGATGTATTTGGTTATACTTCATGGCTCCCAATGTCTTCTTCAACGAGCCCTGTAAATCTTCAGCTATCCCTTCACTTTAGTCTCCACGTCACATCATCAATGACAACCTTGATCTCTTAGAAGGTGTCACCTCTACTATTCATATTACCCAAACAACATCTCCAAGGTCACATCATGATGACTTCAATACATCATGGTCTTCAATAACTTTTCCAAGATCAGCTTCTCTATGTTGCCCCAAGAATTCTCCAAGGGTGTCTTCATATGGCTCCAAGAACAGCTGCTTCAAGGTGACTTCAACTATTTTATAGATCTGCTCAAGATATATGGTGGAGTATGTTTCTTAGTAGAATTATATAGCCCAAAATGTCCTCAAAGTTTTCTCCAAGTATAACTCAAAAATATTCCAGTAGGCAACGTTGTTTCTGGGCAGCGCAGATCATCTTTGGAGTAGTAGTTGTGAAACACTAAGGCCATCATTTTCTCACCTGGTTGTTGTCACACTTGTCCCTTGAGACAATCCTAGGTGCACCATTCCATCAATATTGTGCTTGCTCAAGAAAGAATTAATAAAATGGGTCAAATGATCATTATTTGCAGTTATTTAATGCGTGTTTGTTGATTGTGTCTCATTGTTGGATGTTGGTTCGTTTATTTTCTTTGTATATCTCTCAATTTCCTAGTTAGTAACATTACACGTACACACACCAGGTTGGTTTCCATGCCCAGCAAACACCCAATGCCTTTTTCTTTTCTTCTATCACGTACACATACACAATGTACATAGCAATACATACATCCAAACACAACGTATGACACAACAAAATGCATACACCTACACCTGATATACATAACGATACATACACCTACACCTGGTGTACAACACTACACAATACATACACCTACACCCAATGTACAACACTACACATACATACACCTACACATGGTTTACAACACAATATATATACGCACATAGAGTACAACACAACAAATACACTTGTCACGATGCCACGAATACACAATGCACATACGTAGTACCACATGAACAAAACACATCATGTATGACATATACACAATACCACATGTACAACATGTACACAATAGCACCAGTACAGAACATCACCTGCACAACATGTACACAACATGAAATGTACATGGAACCATCTGCACAACGTGTACACAACACCACATGTACACCACACCACCTGTATAACGTTTACACAATACCACATGTATGACATGTACATGACACCACATGTACACAACACCACATGTACAATCATGCACACAACACCATATGTACATAGCACCACATGCACAACATGCACACAATGCCATATGTACATAGCACTACATATACAACATGTACATAGCACCATATGTATACAACAATGCATATCCAACATGCGCACACCACCATATTCACACAAAACCACATATCGATCATGCATATAGTACAATATGCACACAACATCGCATATCCAACATGTACAAAGTACCATCTATACCTAACACTGCATATGTAATATGCACACAACACCATATATACAACAAAAACACAACATCATATGTACACAATACTACATATGCTACATGTACACAATACTATTAATTCACATCATAAGACCACACTGTCCTTATCAAATGAACTTGCTTCTATTGTCTTATCCATGATTGTCCCAGCATGCCACAAAGCACATTTCTTTCATTCCAATGATGTATCCCTCAACATATCATGTCCATAACATAGACATAGTATAATCACCTAATAACAACTCATAACCACATGATACTGACCTTGTATATTTGTTAGGACTACTCTTCCCACTTTATTCCCCATAAGACCAGGAATCTCTTCATGACATTCACCTGCATAAGAAATAATTCTTCCACAAGAATTATCCCTGACAACCCTGTCAGATAGTGACATACATACATACATACATATAAGCATTAGCATAAAACAAACATGATCCATGATGACCCTGTCAGACACGACATACATATATACATACATATATGTATACATATATAGAAATCAACACAATAATGATCACAACATAATTACCAGATGCCATAAGGTCAAGGTTAAGAGAACTCCCTTTATTTGTGCACAACATACACAACATTGAGAACAACCGTTCTCAACATAGCTAAGGCATCTAATGCCTCATATCCATCTACTTCACCTTTCATGTTACCTTTCCCATGACTATCTTTCCATTGTCCATTTACCCCAATGGACCCAACCAATCCAACTAACTGTCATACTCTTGCCTTCAGCTGCCCTTATACATGCACTGACCTTCATCTGGGTGTTACATTATCTATTGGACTTCATTCATCTCTCCCTGAGCTCCACTAACTTCCCTCTTTCCCAGCCAAATCCCAAGACCCTTAAAACATAAAAGGAAATAAAAATAAATCCAACAAGAAGAAAACCAATAGCAATACGACATCATAAACAAAGTGGAAAGGCCTTGCACTAGATGCAATAAAAGCCCATAAATCAAGCTCAAACAAATCACAAAATAATGAAGGCACAAAACTAGCAACAAACACCATGACTCAATCCCCATGGGTTCCCAATGCCTCTAGAGGAAAGCTCAACCCGAACCTTCTTCAAGATTTCATGGCGGCCTCTTTTGCCAAGAAATCCCCTACATCATACTTCCATAAACACATAATTGTCAGTGTATAAATAAATATAACAATACATTGATTACCTTACCTTGTTGTACCCAACATGTTGACCTGTAACTGAACTCGTACATATATCATCTCTCAAGGGACTCCATTCCCTTGATGAATCCAGACATAGCTGAAAACCAACTTAATATATTTGTCAAATACATGTTAAGGAATATAACATATATCCACATAATATTAGACAAAATCTAGGTCAAGAAGACATCCTATATTCAAAGAATTCATTCGTTTGGAGTTCCGATTTCCAAACACAACCAAAGGAATTCTCACCCAATTCATTTCTTTTACCTTTTACCTTGCTACAATTGAGTCTTATTATATGCTATCACATCACCCAGTTGTTAGTGTTAGAAAATTATATATTACAGAGCAATGGAAAACATAAAATATTGTAGAAATATAAACAGAAAAGATGCATAAAACAAGAGAGACACAGATATATGTTGTTCACCCAGTTTGGGCTATGCCCACAGAGAAACAGTCAGTCCTTCCTTTTATATTATCCAACACACTAAAGAGATACAACCTACAACAAATCTGTTGTAATTCCCTCTTCGCTCTCAATCTCCTCGCTCTTCCTCACTTAGAATACAGATCTACATAGACACAATACAATTCCCTCATATATAGCGAGGGGTTTCCTTCTAGGGAAAAAAAACCCTAAATTAAACATAACTTCTACCGTTAGATCTCCGCCTAATGAACGACCCACACTGACTACGAGATTAGAACATTTTACAAGGCAATTTTACATCTATTTTTAGCTATGGGGCTGCCCCCGACACCCCCACCAGGGGGGGCTCCCAAAGGTCGCAGTCGCCCCCCGCTGGGGTCCCCCTACAACAAATATTTTACGGGCGACGTTGCTGCCCCATTACGAACAGGGGTCCAATGTGGCGATACCTTTGAATACAGAAGATAATCAGGCTCCACACCCAACAATCTCCCACTTGGAGACTGATTATATCAACTTCACTGCTGCTTCATTTGCTGGAAAATGACTCCACTTTGAACCTGGTTGTTTCTCATCTTCTTCATCATACTTGAAGACTAATTGAAATTGAGCATATTCTCAGTTTCTTCCTAGTTACAACTTTAGTTAACATATCTGCAGGATTCTGGCTAGTGTGTATCTTTTCCAGCTTCAATTGTCCATCTTCCAACATTGACCATATGAAATGGTACTTGAGCTGTATATGTTTAGTATTGGAATGAAATGCAAAGTTATTTGCAAGATGTACGACACTCTGGATATCATTTTATAACCCGCCCAACTCCTGCTTCTTACCCAATTCATCCAGAAACCTTTGTAACCAAATCATTTCTTTACTAGCCTCAGTAGCAGCAACATACTCTGCTTATGTTGTTGAGAGTGCAACAACACTTTGCAGTTTTGAGACCCAATTGACAGCTATTCCACCTACAGTAAACACATACCCTATTTTGTTCCTCCTGTTATCTCTATCACCTATCATATCTACATCAACATATCCCTGTAGAGCAATGTTTGAACCACCAAAGCATAATGCTTGATTTGTGGTACCTCTCAAATACCTGAGAATCCACTTTACTGCCATCCAATTTTCTTTTCCTGGATTGTTCATGTACCTGCTTACAACTCCCATTGCATGTGCAATATCAGGCCTTGTGCAGAACATTGCATACATTAAGCTTCCAACTGTTCATGCATATGGAACTTTAGACATATGAGCCATTTCTTCCTGAGTCTTGCGACACTCCTTACTTAATTTGAAATGGCTAGCCAAAGGTATACTAACTGGTTTTGCATTCTGCATATTAAACCTTTTCAACACCTTTTCTATGTACTCACTTTGAGACAATGTTAATTTGTGATTCTTCTTGTCTTTAGTTATTCTCATACCAAGGATTTGTTTTGCAGCACCCGAATCCTTCATTGCAAATTAGTTCTCCAATTTTCTTTTGAGCGTATTTATTTCCTGCATGTTAGAACCTGCAACAAGCATGTCATATACATACAATAACAATATAATATAGCTGGAATCATTTTTCCTTTTGAGATAAACACAATGATCAGAGTGACATCTAGTATAACCTTGTTCAAACATAAACTTGTCAAATTTTAGATGCCACTGCCTTGGAGCGTGATTTAAGCCATACAAGCTCTACTTCAGCCTACACACTAATTTCTCCTTCCCTTTTGCCTCATATCGTTGTGGCTGCTGCATATATATCTCTTCCTCTAAATCCCCATGGAGAAAGGTTGTCTTTACATCTAACTACTCAAGATGCAAATCTTCAGCTACTACTAGACTTAAAATAGTTCTAATTCAAGTCATTTTAACAACAGGAGAAAATATCTCATCAAAGTCTACACCTTTTTTCTGTGCAAACCCTTTCACCACAAGTCTAGCTTTATACCTTTTTCTACCTCCATCTTCTTCCTTCAACTTGTAAACCCATTTATTCTGCAATTTTGTTTTACCTGCAGGAAACCTGACTAATTCCCAAGTCTGATTATGTGCTAAGGAGTCCATTTCTTCTTTCGCTTTCTCCCACTTCTTCCTGGTTTATACCTACACTACTTCTTCATAACATTTTGGTTCACCAGAATCAGTCAACAATACATAATATAATGAAGGAGATTATCGTTCAAGGGGTCTACTTATCCTCGTACATCTTCTAACACCACTTTCAAGTGTTTTAGCTGCTTTTTTATGTTGTGGTTGTTGTTCTGGATGTTGATCATTATGATTTTCAGGCACCATCACTTTTTCTGTGATCTTGTCAAACATTATGTATTCTCTATTTTCTTTTTCCTGTTTCTTTTCCTACAGCTGATCCTTATACAAAACCTTTTCCTTGAATATGACATCTCTGCTCCTAATGATTTTGTGTTTTTCACAATCATAAAAGCGATAACCAAAATCATTACCACCATATCCAATAAAGTTACATTTCTTTGATTTTTCCTCAAGCTTTGCTCTATTTTCTTTATTAATGTGGATAAAGGCTTCACAACCAAAAGTCTTTAAAAAAGAGTAGTTTACCTTTTGACCTATCCATGCCTCCTCTGGAATACCACCATCCAAGGAACTTGAAGGCCCTCTATTTATTAGATAAACAACAATATCTACAACATTTGCGCAAAATTTTAAAGGCAATCTGACATGCAATATCACGCACCTTGCATGCTCCATGATTGTCCTGTTCATCCTTTCTGACACACCATTTTCTTGTGGTGTTCCTAGAACTGTATTCTCTCTGTGAATTCCATTCTCTGAACAATACCTATCAAACTCTTTGCTGCAATATTCATCTCCATTGTCTGATCTGAGACACTTCAACCTTTTTCCTGTCTCATTTTCAACCAAAGCTTTCCATTTCTTGAAAGTATCAAATACATCAGATTTATTTCGAATACAATAAATCGAGGTTTTTCTGGTTGCATCATCAATAAAAGTAACATAATAACGAGATCCACCAAGAGATGATACCTAAGCAGGTCCCATAAATGCACAAGCTCTAATTTTTCGCTCTTCTTTTCTTTCCAAACTCTGAGGAATCTGACTCTCTTCTGTTTTCCATAAACACAATTCTGACAGAATTTTAAATCAACATGCTTCAAACCTGGAAAAAAAATTCTTTAGTGAAGAATCTGCATCCCCTTCTCACTCATGTGCCCGAACCTATGATGCCACAATTTCGTATCTTCTCCTGTAGAGGTTAAAGCATTAACAGAATTAGAAATACCATTATAAATACAATGTACCAACCTTTTCTCCTTTTTCTATTACCAGGGATCCTTTAGTGACCTTCCAGGTTTTATCTGTAAAATTAGTCACACAGCCTTCACCTCCCAACTGCCTTGTTAAAATAAGATTTTTCTTCAGATCTGGAACATGCCTTACCTCCTTCAATAGCCATTGATTTCCATTCTGCGGTTTTATGAAAATTGTACCCATTCCAATGATTTTACAGGGTTTATCATCACCCAATCGAACCTCCCCATAATCTCTTTGAACATAGTCATGAAAATGTTTCCTATTAGATGTGGCATGGAATGAGGTCCCTGAATCTACCACCCAGACATCAATAATATTTTCTAAAGAAAGAATCAAAGCATCTTGCAACACATCACCTTTACATTCGCTTCATGATTATTTTCTTGCTGCGCATCTCCTTCTTTTTCCTTCCGAGACTTGCATTACTTCTTCAGGTGTCCTTTCTTTCTGTGTTTTTAGCACACTATCCTCGATATGGACTTGGATCTTCCTTTTCTTGACTTACTACGATATCCAAGGCTCTTTCCTCTTTCCACTTTTCTTCCCCTAGTCTCTGCAGTCAAAGCATTACTGGATGTCTCACTGGGGCTTTTCCGTCGCATTTCCTCACTAAGGATTGCACCGACAACATCATCAAAATATAAAGTACTAGATCTAGAAATAGAGTTACTAATGGCCATAACTAAACTATTCCAACTTTCTGGAAATGAGCACAGAAATAACAAAGCCCTAAATTCATCATTAAAAGTTACCCCTATAGAACTTAACTGACTAGTAACTGTATTAAATTCATTCAAGATTTCTTTCATTGCTCTTGTATTATGTTCCTTGGATTCTCCATCCATCATGCTATCAGAAATCACCGATTTCCAGACTTCAATGCCTTGAGTCTTTAAGAAATTCCCCATTCTTGCATCCCATATATCAAAGTTTCCATTGAAAAATGGAGCCTTCACAAATTGATTGACTTCAATTTCGGTGGTTGAGGGAGACACATCTTTTGGAGGATTGGAGACTTTCTTCCTTGGCTTCACCATTTGTGTTCTAATGATCAACCTTCAAGTTGTTAGGCTTTGAGTGAAGGTACTGGCTTTGATACCAATTGTTGGAAACACTGAGGGGGGGGGTGAATAAGTATTCCTTTTCAATAGTTACTTTTACAAGCTATATCACTTATATTTAGAACACAAAATTAACAATAGGAATAGATTCTTTTATTAATATAATATTTACAATGAATCAAGTACAATGTATATAGGGATCCAACCCTAGATGAAGAGACCGATCTTCAAACTCCCACACTCCAACGTGTTTTCAAGCACCAACTTGGACTTTTTGTGAGGCTCCAACCTCTAAGGCACCAACTCTATCTTCTCAAGGCACCGACCTTGGGTTTAGAGGCTCCAATCCCTAGGGCACCAACCCTTCTCTGGTACAGAATCCGATCTGGTTTCTTGAGGACTCTAATCCTCTAGGGCTCCAACCCTATCTTATCCAAGGCACCAACTTTGAGTTTAGGAGCATGAACTCCAAGGACACCAATCCTATATTTTCCAAGCACCAACTTGGACTTTCCAAGGCACCAACCTTGTCAATTTTGAGGCATCAACCCTAAGGGATCCAACCCTATAGATTCACTTTGTTAAGGTATGTTTGGTCACACTTCATGGCTCCCAAGGCCTCCTTTGCCAAGCCCTGTCTGTTAGCCTCCTATTGCAATAGGTTTCATATTTCATGATTGACTATTTTACATGCCAAATATGTCATCTTTTCATGCTGCAAGGTTCCATATTTCCAAGAAGTTCCATTTTGAAGAATCATACCATTTTTGAAGAGTTTTACAGTTAAGGGAAAGCCAAACAGCTTAATCTTGGCTTCCCTAGGTTTCAATTACTTGTTTTAGAAGATAGAGAATGAATATATGTCCAAATAGCTTAAGCTTGGCAGATCAGTAGCTAGGTAGAGAAATGAAGGAGCCCAACTGCTTAATCTAGGCCCTTGGAAGATATAAGGGTACATTTAGATAGGAGGGCAGTCAAAAGAAAAGAAGATAATCAGGGTCTGCAAGTCCAAGTGCACCCATTCAAAAGAAGAAAAAATGCTAGGTAAGTAGGCTGGGTAAGTAGTTTTGTGGTTGCAGAATCAAGCTATGTGATCCATTTCAGGTTTTTAAGTGTTGTATCTATTCAGATCGCAATTATGAGGCAGTTTTTCATTTGGAGGAGCTCAAGCGAGACATGTCTAACTCCCCCTTCTTCTTATTCCCCAAATCACTCACTAACATCCCCTTGAGGACCTTGGGATCTGCCCAACCAGTCCTGTTACCACTTCATTTTTGTAAAATACTAAGTCAAGCTTTGACTTTCTCCAGTGAAAAGAAGCCACATTTCTTGTGTAAAAATCATTTCTCCGCAGTCCATTCACTTCCTATGCCTAAGTTTCAGTTCACAAACTTAGCCCCTACACTTCACCTCACAAATTCATATTAACTTCTAACATTATTATGTAAATCCCTATCTATTTCCCCTTCCCCTTACTAAAAGCACTAAATAGCTCCCCTATGTACATACCCCCATCCCTTGGCACTATAGCCCTATAACATTAGTTCGGGGAAATGCTAAGTCCATTTGGGGCTTAGCATTAGCCTTTTCGCGTCTTAAACCAGGAGTTAGCTTAACCTCTGGTTAAAATAATAACCATTACCTTCCCCTCTCTTACCCATAAACCTTAAATATTTTACCCTGCGCACTCACATTTTCGGGTTTGGCAGGGAAAATTTTAAGAACCCCCCCCAAATTTATAAATATAATAATTGGGCGAATCTCCATGGTATATAGGAAAAATGGAAGGCGATTTTATCAATAATATAATATGTATATATAATTTTCTGGCGAATCTCTCACCAGGCATGGCGAATATTTTACTCAATTATAAAATCTTGTAAGAACTTGGCAAGTCTTTCACTAAATAATAAAACTTTGTAAAGTCCTAGTGAATTTTAGCATTGTGAACTCTTAGAGAATTTTTTGAAGAAGTATAAAACCATATATGATAAGAGCCACATGGTGGCAATATCACTATCTTTTTTCACATTTCCACGACATGGAACTTGTCTATAAAATTATAAAAAAACCAACCAGGAACAGGAACAACTCAAATGCTTTGTGAGAGCTATTCTAGAAAAAAGCAACAAATAACATGTCGGCAGAATTGTTCATCGGAGCCGCTATTTCATGGGCAATCTGTAAAGGAGTAGTTGGATATCATATTTCCAAATCCGGAAAGCCTTTCCCATCCCTCACAAGATTTGTTAAAAATGTTGGGTGTCTAGAAGGTGTGGATTTGCTGAAACAAATGCTACAAGTGGATGGAAACAAAAGAATAACAGCTAATGAAGCTTTGCAACATCCATGCGTTCAGTCCTACAGGACTATAAACAGCTGCCATAAAGATTAAAAATGGAAATCAGCTACAAATCTCTTGATGACAACACTATCAAGATAGAGGTCGATGCTCTCTTAAAGACAGAGTTGCTGGAAATGGAAGCAGGTGCTATGAAGCTGACACTAGTAAAAGATGGGACAGCACAGCTTCCCATAGTGCATCCCACTCTGGACAATCAGTTTTTTGATGTTTTGCAGATTGGTTACAGTCTTGCAACTTGTTTTGGATTTGTCACCAACCTGATGTTTTGCTTCTAATTTATTTTCATCTGGTGATAAACAAAGTGTCAATCTTTTCTCAGGATAAAATAGTATTCTTTATAGACATATTAACTTGGCTGAAAAGTCCAGGACAATATGAACAGGACAGCTTCCAAGTTTTTTTGAAGATTTCTCCTATCAATTTACTGCCGGAGGGTTTTCTGTGATTTCTTGCACTTCTGAAATTTAATCAAATTTCTACTTGAAATAAAAGTTCAGAAGAGACTATATCACTAATGCTAAGCACACATAATTAAGAAGCCGATATGAAGCATTGTTTTTTTGGGTGTGTTACAACTTTGGTGACCATGCAGCTCAGTCATTGCATGTTCAGTTTGTAACTCCACCTTGAAAGAGTGAAATGTGTGGTGTAGGATAAGAAGCTCTCTGTTAAGGCACAATTGTTTTTTCCCCAAAATTCTAATATCTAGATTCTATCTTGTTCATGTCTGTGTCAGGTGATGTTTCTTTTCATGTGCATGTGTTTAGTCAAATATAAAATACTCAAGTTCTCACCAGCCTGGGCTACAGTGGCCATTCTGATGATCTATTTCATACTCATTGCATTTTTCTAATAAAATGACATTATATTCATTTAAATTATGTGATTGAAACAGGGATACAAGAGCTTATTTGTATTTGAAGGTCTATAAGGCAGAGTATAAGCTCACACCAATCCTTGTTATTCTCTGCAAGAGAAAATCAGTTTCTATTTCACTCCTCAATAACACTGACTAAATCTCAGTTTGAAAATCAGTTAAATTAAGAAGACTAAATCCCAGTTTGAAAATCAGTTAAATTTAGATGAAATTACTCATTCAAAATCATTTGGATGAAAATTGTCAAATAATTGTAAGTTGTCGTCTTAGAGAACATGAAGGGAGCACATTCGTCATATTCTACCAACTGCAACATACCTACCTTCAATGCACTCTCTGTAAGGACCATAACGGGAGCAAATGTGGACCCATGTACAAATTTTTACTGCCTCAGGGTTTGTTTCGTCCTGTGACTACTAGGTTCGTTAGTCCTTCACATAACTCTCGAACAAAATGAATCCAAGAGTGGAATATAGAATCTTTACACGCAATTTATTTTCTAGAAAGTCTATACAGAGAAATGAAAGTTGCAAGTATAAGAATTATGCTTCAAAAATGAATTTTCTTGTGTAGTGAGCTATACCAAGGGTATGCTTTTGCAAAGTTTTATAACAGAAAAATTTGTCAAGAGGAATTTATTAAGGAATCTCTTGTTAGAAATGAAATCCAGTTGAGTTGAGATAAAGTCCATAGTTACAAAGAAGTATTGTTGTGGAAAGCAATTCCACTATGACATTCCTGTACATTTTAATACAATATAAAAGGAAATTGATGTGATTTCCAAGCTACTTGAATCCATTGAACACAGAGAGAATCAGTTGAGAACTGATGAATGAACATGGAAATCGATGTAATTCCTAAGCTACTTGAATCCATTTTGAACACAAGAGAATCAATTGAGAACTGATGAATGAACATGAGCTGAAGCAAAAGGACACTATCATTAAGCTAGTCGACCCTGAAATTGAAGAAAATGATCATGTCAAACAAATCTACTAGCAGTGTACTAATAACGGTAAAATCGACTTGCAAGAAGAAAGTAACTTAAATACCACATTTGTTGGAAAATGAAATCAATCAACATCTAATCTTCTTCTGGAAAAAAACTAAAAGAGCTTTATTTCACTTTGAATTTCAAATGCTTGTTAAATGATCAAGTGGTAGTTGCAAAGAACAACTCAAACTGGGTGATATCAAAACAAAATAATTTAGTATTTCCAAGACAAAATAACATTACTGATGTATCTTTGGATTCCATGAAAACAAAGCAATTTGATGTATTGAAATGATATTAGGATTAGTAAAGAGGATCAAATTAAGTGATGTTATGGCCATACCATTGTATCCATTTACGCTTCGAGCGAAGAGACTCAGCAACACCAAGAACATCGAGTGCCCTCCAAGAAAATGTAGTCCTTGTGGTTTGTAGAGAGTCTTCACACTCTAACATCGGGCTCTTCAAACCATCTCTGCACAAGGTCATTACAAATGTAAAAAATCAGCAAGACACAAATTTGGTAGTAAATATGACCAAAAGAAGAACTAGTGCAAACAATTTTCACAATCCTGCTTTTGAAACCAACATTATAATCTCCTTAGCATTATGATCAGCTGTCATTGTTCTTCCCAAGTCAGCGAACTCAGCTCCGCCTTGAAAAAGTGTAATTGCATAAAAGGAATGTCGGTCTCATGCCAATAGGTCTCCTACGATGAATGCACATGAACCTAGTACATAGACCATTTTTCTCTTCGCTTAGCTACCTAGGGCTTATTTCCCTTTCCAAATATCAATAATTCTTTTCCAAGAAAACATAAAATAAGAATAATATTTTACTATATTCTAAAAGGTGAAGATGTTGAAATCATGCCACAAAGTGAAAGGAAATCAAATATCTTTCCTCAAACCACCAATATATAAAGAAAAAAACAACAATAATTATAAAAATAAAACTAGATCTGTCGATCTATGCATGAAATAAGTCAAGCAACTAAAAAAATATGACCAAAATAAACCACAATTTCAAACTTGACAAAATCCTCTAAACAAGCAGCAAACAAACTGCTAAAATTTTCTAAGATATTAGAGCTAGACATCAACGCAATTTCATGTACTTGAATAAGCCCATTGTTGCTTGCGTTAACTTCTTAAATTAGTTATTTATCATTTAATACTAGGACACTGTCTATGTGAAAAGAAATAGGTCCCAGCTTTCA